>VZUI01004567.1:0-53049 GCA_013401135.1 Cettia cetti
CCCGCGAGGCAGCGCCGAGGGACGGCGGGAGGGGGCGCGGGCGCTGTCGCCATGGCAACGCGCGGCCTTGCGGCCCCCGGGCCCCGCCGTGGGGAGCCCCGCGTGTCCCTGCCCCGCTCGTGGCCGTGAGCACCGCCCGCGGGCACACACGCACAGCCCCCGGGACCGGCTTCGTGGCGGGCGCTCTGCCATGGGCTCCCACCCCGTGGCCTCACCCAGGCAATTAGGCTGTGCCTGGGCAGGGAATAACATCCAGGATTAATTAAGGCAGCTCCCATCTCTGCAGCCCGCTCAGCCCAGCTCTGCTGCGAAGCCACAGATGGGCCACGTAGAGTTTGGCTCCGGGGCTGCCGGCCCCGCAAATCAGCCTCCTCCCGTCACACCTGGGGAGAAGCTGCCTCCATGTCCGTGGCACCTTGGGAGCTCAGGGAGACACCTCAGAGCTCCCTATCAGCCGTGGGGCTGATCTAGACCTTAGCGAGGGCCACTGTTCTCTGGATGTGGAAACACCCAAAGCACCGTCCCTGTATCTGGGATTCAGTTTTCAGCAACAGTTGGTCTTGAGCCTCCCACAGCCATTTATCCCATCCCTTGTGCCTAAACCCTTGATTCCCCTCCCTGGGAAGGGATGTGTTGTGGTCATGTGGGGGTGGGAGCCAATGTAGGAGCAGGTGTTCCCCCAAGCCCCATTTCTCAACGCCTTTCTTTGTGGAGCAGGGCGAAGTCTAAAAACGGAGGGAGATCTTTGAGGGAGAAACTGGACAAAATAGGACTAAACCTGCCAGCCGGGAGGCGTAAAGCTGCTAACGTTACCTTGCTCACATCACTTGTGGAGGGTAAGTGACTCAAAGAGCTGGAAGGGCTGGTTTGCAAAATGTGCCTGTTGCCTTTGCCAAATGGGAGAAGACTTGCTGTTGGGTCGTTCGGGTTTTCTTTCTCCTTTCCCAGAGTCAGTGCTACTCATTGGCATTTGGATGGAAGGGCGTTATTTTCTATGTCTTAAAAAAAGATCAGGTTAATTGTGTGCCTTTGCTTTTTATAACCTGAAACGGGTTCGTGCGAGTCCTGCAGACTCAGCAAAGCGTTCTATTACTTATTTGCTTTTAAGTTTCCAAGCTAAGATGTTTTGAGGGCTCCATCTCGCTTGCTCATTCAAATGAGTAATCCCTCTGTGGAGTAAGCAGATCTCATTGAGAGCAGCACAGGAAGGGTCCCTGTGAAGGGGGATTGTGGGTTTAGCCCCATAAGAGACTCATGAGTATCGAGTTGGAAGTTACGGGCAGCAGAGCCTCTAATACTTCAATGCTGTTCTTCTGCCACAGGTGGACAACCAAGCAATTTTAAATGTCAGAAACTGCTGCTACTTTAAGTTTGTTCTCCCTCCCAGTCTGCAGCCGCATAATAGTAAATCATTTAACTTTTCTGACATCTGCATTTGAGAAATGCGTGACCATTACTTCCTGAATTAATTTGGGAATCCTTGACCTCAGCCATGAATTAATGGTGTCCTGAAAGCCTCAAAGTTGCAGCACTGCCAGCCCCCACTCCCTTTTGGTTCTCATTTTCAGAACACATGTTCCCTTGGCTGTATCATTCTCCTCTGGTTTGCTTTGGCCAGAAAGGTGCAACTTGCTTTTAATGCCCTGGGATGTCACACGCTGTCTGTACAGGGAGGTGGGAATCTCAATAGTTTGCAGTCATTTAGTTCTGAAGCAGTGGCTATGTCATGCTGGCTGACACAACGTATGTCTGAGGCCTGCAGATAGACCCCTCTCCTTTTCCCTTACTTATGAATTTGGCTGCACTTTAGACTGGTTCAGTTTGTAAAGTGCTTTTAAACTCAGCCTGAGCTGTCCAGGTTCAGCTGAAGTTTGGTTGTGCAGGCAGGAATTTGTTTCGTTGTCGCTTCGCATTCTGCAAAAAATGTTTCATGTTGGAAGAGACAGGGAAAGAAGAGCTGTGCAATGATGCCAAGCGTCATTTTTTTAAACATCAGGATTAGTGAACAAACTATTTTTATGCTGTGTGAAAATTGCCACATCTTCATGTTTCTGAAAAGGCTTTGCAATTGCATTGACACGCTGTGGTAAAAAAAACAGGAGGGGAAAACTTGTAAAAAGTCTAGATTTGGTAGATGCTTAACATTATTTGTGATGTTAATGAATATGGAGAAGGTTTTATGGTAATCCGTTGTTCTGTTTGGCTTTCACATACAATACCTTTGGAAAGAATGATTTTTTTAAAAAAGCAAAACCAGAGGCCTGATCTTCAGATAACTTAGTGATGGTGGCTAATTTTGGGGAGATGATAGTATAAACATTGCTGGGGCTTTGAGTCCCGTAGCGATGAGGCAGTTTCTAGAGTACTGTTATTGTTTATGATCCGCTCCATTTTATGGAAACAAGCTCACTGGACTGAGGCTTTGAAGCTCTAATTGGCGCATGCGTTCTTCCGGAGCTAGAGCTAATGGCAGGAAGCCCTGCAGTAAAAACCAACTGGTTCAGGAAATTAAAACCAAAGATTTGAAAATCAACAAAACAGACAGACTCGGTGGAATGACCCTAAAATTCTCATGGTTAATCGTTTGGGGGTGAACATATCATTATACGCGATCAAGTTAAATTTTAAACACTTAGCTGTTTAATGCATTTTATTTAGAAGAGCTCTAGGAGTAATTATGATCAATATTAATCATTGATGCATTGCAAAAGAATATAGAGATGTGGCTGAGGCAAACACATTTTCAGAGTAAATAGCTGTGAATAAAATGTACATAAATGGCTCTCTATAGGTACGGAGATGTAAATCGAAGCGCGCATTCTAGGTGGATGGAGCCTGTCTGTCTAAAAGTATCTCTCAGTCAATGTGACCTTTTAAAAATTCTTATGCGAGATTTCACTCCTAACAATTGTTATGAAAATACGGATTTGCATCACCTTCAACTGAAGCAAAGAAAACTGCAAGATAAGATGTAATTAGCTTTTCTGGCCCTACATTTTCAAAGAGAAAATGTCCCAGCTTTTGAGAAGAAAAGCCTATGTAGAATGTAGTGGTTTTTTGGAGTTTTTTTCAAATGGATTTTTGCCTCTGTGCTATGTGTACTGATGAGCTGTGTTTCTTTCCATCCCCACCCGCACCTCCCTATTCAGGAGAAGCAGTACATCTAGCTAGAGATTTTGGGTACGTTTGTGAGACAGAATTTCCTGCCAAAGCAGTAGCTGAATTTCTCAACCGACAACATTCCGATCCAAACGAGCAAGTCACAAGAAAAAACATGCTTCTAGCTACAAAGTAAGACATTTAACTTTCTGGCACATTGCTTAGCAATGAGGGAGGGGGACAAACTAAAGTTTGGGGCTTTTATTTGTGAAGATATTTGTTTGCTGCATAACCAGTGGCTGATGGCTTTGTAAGTTGTGATGGGTGTGTGTTGGCCCTCCTGGTATAGGAGAATTCTACTGACCAGAATTCTACCTTCCAATCAGTTTGTGCAGATGACCTTGAATGCAAATTGTGCAAATTGAGGGTGGATGTTTAGTTACAGAAAAAGCAGTAATTCTTCAAAGCAAAACATTTTCTGGGCCTATTCACTTAGCTTATCAATTTAAGTAGAAGGGGAACGCTTCCCATTGACAGTAAAATAAACCTGGCACATTAAACTGATTTCAGTTCATTAAAATCGGCAATGGTTCTTCCTGCCTAAGCAGCTCTGTTACTTAGCAAATACAGGGATATTAAAAATATATTTTAAATTACAATCTGTACGCAGTTAAAATGCTAGCAGAGTTTATCATTGGTGGGGCTGCCTAGACTTCCAGGTGGTGCGTGAAAAGAAAATGATTGTTTTGGTATGTTTGCTGGAAATTAAAAGGGTTGTTTAGTAGCCCTTAATTACCAATGGAGGTGTCACCAAAGGGCACAGTGCCAGAGGACACAAGCAGGAGATGGGAGCTGCTTTATGGCTGGAAGACATTAACGTGGGTTTTAGAATACACACTGTTTCAACATGCCTCTGAGCTCTCTTGCTGTAAGGTGTGTTATTTCTCCAACCATTTGTGCAGTGAGTGGGTGATATAACCTATCTTCTGCACCATGCCCTCATATCCTCCCTTCTCACCTCTCTGGAAGGAAATTTCCAGGTGCTGGTTAGCGTCAGCCTTTCCCTCTGTGGAAAGGTCCCTTTGGGTTTGGAGATAGAGATTTACATATATAAATATTTCAGAATACCCTAATTTAAATCCTCAATTCCCCGCTCTGCCCTCACTCATTCTTCCTGACACACAGGTGTGTATTTTAGCCTTGCGAAGGAAGAGGCCCATATGTCTCTCTGGTTCTCCCCCAAAAATGGAATCTTCTAAGATATGGATAAATTCCTTAGCCTACCTTTGGATATCCCAGCCTGTCTATTAAGCCTGCTCAGGAACTTGAAACTGTGATTGTGCTCCAAACCCCAGCTGGGCAGGGATGTGTGTTCATGGAGAGTGTTGGGGGCTGAGCAGTGGGGCAAGAGGTGTGTGTCCCCGTGTTCCTGTTGTCTGCCTGTGTTGCATGGGGTGGGCTGGGGTGTGATGTGTGGTGTGCTGTCCTGTGTGCACACAAGGTGAAGGGAAGAGGTTTGTGTGTGCTGGGGAGGTGTGAGAATTAGGAGGACGGATGCATAGAGAGGGAGAAGGGAGAGAGCGTGAGTGCTCAGGAGCCCCCTTGATCCAGGGGCTTGTGCAATCTAGCAGGGAGAATGCATGGGCTTTGCTGCCGCCAGTGATGGTTCATTTCTCTCCCTCTCTCTTCTCTCCCTCCCTCCCTCTGTCTCTTTGCTCCATTTGTGCTACAGACAGATCTGTAAAGAGTTCACCGACCTGCTGGCTCAGGACCGATCTCCCCTGGGGAACTCACGGCCCAACCCCATTTTGGAGCCGGGCATCCAGAGCTGCCTGACCCACTTCAACCTCATCTCGCACGGCTTTGGGAGCCCGGCGGTGTGTGCTGCCGTCACCGCCCTGCAGAACTATCTCACCGAGGCGCTCAAGGCCATGGACAAAATGTACCTCAGCAACAACCCCAACAGCCACACAGACAACAGCAGCAAAAGCGGCGACAAAGAGGAGAAGCACCGAAAGTGAGGATTCCCCCCCACACCCACTCCTCTCCCTTCCCCCTCATAGCCCATCGATCCATTCATCTCCCTCCTCCCTCTCCCTGACACCCAGCACCCCAGGCTACAGCAACAGAATGAGCGTCCTTCTGCCAGTCCTGTTCTCTGACTCTGCAGGACTGCTCTGCCCTCTCTCCACAACCCTGCCCAGCATCCACATTTCCATTTGCTCCCACCTAAATTGCCCCCTCTTCCCACTGCCACCATCGTTTTATCCCAGTTTGGAGCCTAAGAGAACAGAACAGGGGGACGGAGCCAGCAAAGAAAAAAAGTTCTGTGTTGAGTTTGTGAACTTTTTTTTAAATAAAACAAAAGGAGAAAAAAAAACCCAACAAAAAAAAATAAAACAAAAAAGAAAAGGACTTTTTTTTTCTAAAAATATATTAAAAATTTAAAAAAACAAACAAAAAGAAATAAATAATACTTAAAAATTCTATGAGCTTCACCGGACTGAATCACCACCTTCCCTTACATAAACTTCAGTTAAGATTGTAGCCATACTAAAAATGAAAAAAGAAAGTGAAAAAATACAACAGCAACAGCAGACATAAAGGCAAAAAGGACTGATGACATTTTATCAGTATTGTGAATAAACTTGAACACAAAACACAAGCGGTTCCATGTCATATCTTCAGTTGTAGAACTTTTTCCTGTCCAAGGTAAAGCGACCAACTTGAACTTTCTATTGCAACACGATTCACGGTTATTATATAAGGGAATCAGTGTTCATGTATGTATATATTTATTTATGTGTAATTTAATGGGAATTGTAAATATGGTGAGTCTGTTTTAAGCCTTTTTTATTTATCTGGTGATCTCGTTTACCTCTTGTTTAGTGGGTTTTAAATCTTCCCCTCTTAGTTCATCATGTGGTTCATGGTACTTATTTAGATATCAGAGGTTTTTTGGGGGTTTTTCTCTGGGATTCATCATTTTTAGCCCTGTTGTAGCATGTTAAAAGCGACAATGAAGCAGCTGAACAAATAAAAAACCATGAATTTTTATATATAATTAGTATGACATTTAGTTTCTCATTGAAGGTAAAATAAAGTGATGTTGGACCCTGGCAAGGTTTTTAAACATGTTAGTGGTTTTACAACCTTTATGTGTTGTGGAAAATGAAAAAAGTTATTTTCATCCACTGTCCTTCTCCCGAAAACACCAACAGAGCAATAAATTAATATTGTCTTTTAAAACAAGATTTAGCTTTACTTTCCTTTTTCCTCTCTTTTTTTTTTTTTCTTTCTCCCTTTTGTTTTTATTTTTCTCCTTTTTTTTTCTTTTTTTTTTCCCAAAGAACTTCAAACATTTGGGACCACCTGGTATCCTGTATTTCCACTGGCCATATTGGAAGCAGTTATAGTTGTATTGTATTGAGTTGTGCCGGCAGTAGTTTCCATGCCTATCAATGTATCATAGTCCTTTGTTGCCCAGATAAATAAATATTTGATACGCTTTATGTCGATTTTTTTATTCAGTAGCTGTCTTTACCCAGGCGTATTTTTGTTCTTGGCAGTATTTTTTATTCAGTATGGTTACAGTAATTGAGTTTAACTCTCCCTTGACAATTGCTCCTTGCAATAAGCAGCTGAACCCATTGTTTCCCTCAAGTATAATAAAAACTTACTTTCAACTTGGAGTTCAGAGCAGGGTATCATTTAGATATTCCACTGAGTCTGTATTCAGACAAATGACACAATAAAGCACAATGTATTCTTATGGATAAAAAATTGTCTGTACTACTAACAAAAATGACACACTATCTTTTCTTTAACCAAATCATAATTTTATTTAAAAAATAAAAGTTTTATTTTATTTATGTTGACCTCTAGGTTTTTATTTATGTTTATATATAGCATACAGTATTATAAGCCTATAAAATTTTGTACATGTAGTTGTCCTAACGGAGAGCAGAGATTAAAAAACACATTTCAAGAAGGACATTTAAAAAGAATCACTACTGAGAAAATACTGAAAATTAATGCTATGAAAAAAATTTATAGCAATAAATCAGAGCTGGGTGCTCCCTCCCCCTCAAGAAAAAAAGAAAAGCTCCGTAGTTGATGCCAACAAAATCATCTCACGGTTGTGAACTTTAGTGAAATCTTGCAGGAGACAGATTATTTCTGATTGATGGTTCGTGTTTTAGTGGAATGCACAGACTGACATTTTGAGATGGCTGTGTCAGTTTACAAGGGACTGAAATTTTTATCTTGAGTTTCTTCTTGTGGAAACCAGTTGTGAAACAGGGAAGTTTGCTTTAAAAAAAAGGAGTGTGTGTCTTGAAGATGGGCTATAAAAAAACATGCGAGAATTCAGATTTTGAATCTATTTTCTTTGGCCTGGGGGGTAGGTGAAGTCAGGATCAGGCTGGATTATGTTATATCATAGGAAGGGAGACTTAATGCAGTTTAGAATGTAAAGGCATTTTAAAGAGATGGTCTCCTTTAAGTGCTGATGGTATTTTGGTAGTGGAGGCTGATTTTTCTCTCTCCTTCCCTCCCTGACTCTCTCTCTCCTTTTTTCCTCTTTTTGCTCAGGCAGAAATTGAGACGGTTAGGAGGGAGGTGTGTACAATAACGCTGCACAGAGAATTAACATTTACTCATATATTTTGACGTTTGGTAGAGCTGGTGAAGCAAAGCATTAGATAAAGCCCAAGATGTTTCATTTTGCTTTGGTAATCTACTTATGGAAGGCAGTGTAAAATCAATCTTGCCAAGCAGAAAGAGAGTTGGTGGAGTCTAAATTCTATTTTCGAGAGCTAGCTAGTTTATAAAAATGGTGAATATTTTTTTCTATGAATTGAAAGTGGATCTTTTGAATGCAAAGCTGCAATTGTTTTAAAAACAGTTATTTATTATTTCCAAGAGAGACTGGTTAACCGTAAAGTAGATGTAACAAAATAATGAGGTGAATGAACCCTAACTGTACATATTCTTGACATAAATGAAATGCACAGTATTGTAGCAGGTGAAGTGAAGCATTGTCTATCAGGGCTGTTTTTCTTGGCTGCATCTCAGATTGTGTGTGGGATCCTAACCTCAGGCACAATAGCATTCATAAACAGCAATACATTGCTGCTCTTTCTACAGCAACACATAAATACTCATTTTTAAACGAAAACAATCTTATTAGATACCATTCATTCATATCTGGATTTACAGATGCTTGTTACTTTTTGAAACCTGTACCCAATATAATCGTTTTATACTGGTCAATGTATAAAGCAGTCTTATGCTAGAACATTATAAGGTCATAATAAATAATGTTTTAAAGATATAATTAGCTACTTCATGGTAGGAGAGCGCATTTTAGGTATCCTGCTGCTGGATTAGCAAGCCACCAAAAACCAGAGATTAAATGACCTTGCATAGATTTCTATTATTTCTAAGGAAGGATTTTACAGGCGATAATGGAAATCAGACTAGGTTCAGTTCAGCCTCTTCTGCTGTGACCAATGTGCACTTACTAAAATGTGCTAATTACTTCAGCATTCTTTGGATGCATTTTTAACGTTGTGATCGAGGTGCAGCAGTGAAATTCTAGGTCGTGCTTTTATACAGCAAACAAAAATCTGTTGTTATTTTTTTCCCTCCCCCAGAGCGGTTGAAGCGAGGGCGAGTGGTGGCTGAACGCTAGAGCGTTGCTGCCACGCTGAGCTAATTCCTACATGTGAACCAAAATACAGCTTGGTGATCTTTCACCGGGAACAAGGACAGCCCTCCTCTTTGTACCGTATTTTACCCCACCCTCCAAAAATCAAATATTAATATAATTTGAGATTTAACTGGTGGAACAGCCATCAGGACAGCAATGCCCCGCAGCTGAAATAATATTTAAAATAGAAGAGATTTGACATTTGAGAAGTCAGTTGCTTGAAATACCCAGTTGTACTTAGCTAATTCAGTCCTTAACCTCTGGTTTCAAATAAATCAATTACAGTCGATTCCACTTCAGTTCAGAAGTGCACAAGGTTTTTAGTTAATTGAATACATTTTATTCACTTGCTAGGAGTATTCATTTATCCAAACCCTTACATTTAAAGGCAATTTCTTTATTGTCCATGATAAATTTGTCTGCATAATCAGATCAGCTCCTTGTTTGTTTACTCGTCTTCTACCTCCAATTCAAATTCCAGAATGTGCACTTCCCTTTCCCTCCTTGGTATGTGCATGTCTCAGCCCAGACCAGATTCCCAGAACCTCAGCCCTCATGTTAGGAAGGTGTAGCTGAAATAACTTAGCGCCCTTCCAACAGGGAGCAGTGGGAAGTCCATCCCAGCTAGTGAGGGCACAGTGACTTAAACTGCCTGCATAACCAAACGTGAAAGGTTGGGAGCATGAAAAAATTAATGGTGCCTTCCATTAAGGTCCCGTGCACCTTTTCTGCATGAAAAAGCTATGTCTCTGCTCCCTGCCCTGCAAGCAGCTGGAGCTGTTAACTCCTAGACAGGATTTGGAGCCAGCTTGGTGTCAGCAGGGTAAGGTTTTTGTGGAGCACTGGGCAATGGAGTTGTGTCCCTGAAACACTTTGAACAGATACTGGTACACACTTTGCGCGTGTTGTTTGCAGAATCCTGCTGGCATTGGTTTACTGTTTTGGAAAGGAAAGGGGTTAATTAGCATTATTATCAATCACTAATGCTTGTCTAACGTGTCCAAAGAATAATCAAGTTAGGGAACTGCATGAAGCTAACATCTGCTTCATTCCAGTTAAAGATTTTTCCTTATATTGTCCAATTATTGGAAGTCCACACCGTTTCAGGCTTTGTCAGGGCCATAAAGCAGGGTCAGATCGTTACAAATCTGGAATGGAGGGGAAAGTGCAATATAAATAACAAATGGCTTCATTATTTGAGTTACAGGTGCAAGAATGACTGTGAAAATGAGTGGGGATTACTAGAATGTGTTTCTTCTTTTTATCTCAAATACGGAGGAATAAATAAATCAGCCAAGCCCAGTTCTTAAATCATTTTTTCTGCATAAGGCTGCAGCCTCTCCATTTGCAGTATTTAGTTTAGCTACCCCAAACTCCCAAAAAGAAGTGGTTTAAAGCAAGCATTTGGAAACAGAGGAAAAGGGAAAGTCTTTTATGACCCATTATTAGCAGAGCCTTACTGGTTTCAGAATAGCAAAATAGCCTTGTTTTTCTTCTTCTAGTTTAAGTTTCTAGGCTTCCTTGCGTAGATGAAACAGCTGCTATTTCAGGCAGGGTAAACAGATATATAGCTCATGATGGCCGTAAATATTTGTATCCTTGAACTGTTAGTCCTTTCTGGTGCTGTAGATATGATGCTGACAAATCTGTGGTCTTTTATTCCCTCTTACAGCAACTGCAGTCATGTCTCTCTGATGCTGAGTTTAACTTTGGTGGCCCAAAATTTTTATCATACCAGCAGAGTGGTTAGAGCATCTTCACTGAGTGAATGTAGTGTGGAAATCAGGATAAGACTATCGAGAGCTTTCTGGTAGTGTAGGAGGGACCTGCTAGTTCCCTGTGGCACTTTTCTTTCAGGCTCTGATTTTGCAAGACACATGCTGGCACCCAGAGCCTGTGGTTTCCCCATGAGTCCCTCCCTCTCAAAACCAGGGCCCTGAGGTTACTCCCAGCTCCATGGTTATTGTCCTGTTTGTAGTCACAGAGCTCGTTTGCACAGTGGATCTAGGGCAAGGAGGGTAAACTGGGAAAGCACAGCCTAGGTGAGGAAAAAATTGTCCTGCGTTCAGAAGGAAGGTGGAGGACTGTCAGGTGTGATGTGCAAGCCGTTCCTTGCGCATGTTGTGCACACATACGCACATATCCTATTTTCTATAGGAGATCTGCAGCATCTACATGAAGACCTCTTCAGTCCAGAGATGCTCTTGAGCCCCACTGCTGTTGTTGCCTGTGGTATAGTTAATTCTCTTTGTAATGATTAAAAGCAGATGCAGGGGTTCTGAATAGAGTTGTTTTCTAGTGGGAATGTGAGCTGTGCAATTACACTTGCAGGTTGAGGGATGTATGTTGCTTCTATACAATGTTTTTGGTTATGTTCCTACCAGCTCGTTCATCCACAGAACTTCCTGCCTCAGCACGGTCTTGGGCAGAGGTGGTCCCCTCCTCTCTGTGTACCATCCGTCCTGATTCCCAAAGCTAAGGATAAAGAAGCAGGGATGTGAAATATTTGGGGCACATTTCTGGTTGTAGGGTGGAGCATTTTTGAGGCTCCCAGGAGAAGGAAAGAGCTGCATTCCCTTTTCTTCCCTCTTTCTCCCTCCCTCCTTCCCTCCCATTAAAGTTTGCTGGCAGGCACCCTTCCCTCCAGCTTGTCCTCCTTGCCCTCTACCTTGCTGCTGAATGCTGCTCCCTGTGCTTGTCCTGTCTCCTCCCGTGGTGGAGTTTATCTCTCTTCCCTGCAAAGCGGGACAGCTTGGACAACAGCTGGGGACTGCGGCACGTGCTGGTGCCCCCAGGCCGGGGGAGGCCAGTGGGGCAGTGCTGGGAGGAAAGCAGGGACTGTACCTGGCCTCAGTGCCCTTTTTCCTCATTAGGCCTAACGAGCTACACTACACTAGTGCTAAAAATGTGCTCCTGCCATGCCTGCCTGGGTTTTGGAGCCTGTGTATGGGTGCAGATGATCCAGGACAGCAGTTGATGGGTATCCCAGTTGCCACAGAGCCTTGATGAGGGCTGTTCCTGGCATGCTGATGTTTGGGATGGGGGCTGACAGGCTGGCTGCTGGGGCTTCTTCCCATCCTCATGCCCTTGGGAGAACTTGCAGCTATCCTGCTGGAAAGGATGGGGTTTTGCAGGGAGCAGGGAAAGAAAACAGGAGGACAGGCTGTGGCTTGGAAGAAAATCAGATGGAAAAGGGGCAATTGAGGTTTTGCTTTGTGTTTCCAGGAGACCCTGGACATGGCCCTGGTAGGGGGTATGGAGATCACCCATTCCTTGCTGCAGCTGCTTTTGGAAAGTTTCCTGGGAAAGGTCTGGGGAAACTGGAGCCTCCAGCAGAACTGGCTGCTGCTGTGACCTTCTTGGAGGCCGACAGTTTATTTGTTCGCATTGTCATACCCGGGGAGGATTTTCACCTGGGGCGCCTCTTGCTCCTGCCTATCTGTGCAGAGCCGGTGTGCCAGCACCCTGTGCACGTGCGCCTGTACCTAGAGGTGTGCGCTCATCGGTATTTTGGGGTGTTTGCGTGTTTGTTCGTATCTATCTCTTTATCTGTATGGGCGTGTGTATTTATGTCTCCATCCCTGAGACTTTTGGAGAGGCTGGGATAAGAGGGGGTGGGGTGGGCTGTCTCCCGATAGTTGATATTCCAGGTTCAGCCTCTTTCTCCGCTCTCATTCTCTAAACCCAGCCAGGGGGAGTGTCGCCCCAGGCCGAACATATGCTTCTTTCCATTGCACTAATCCACCTTCAGCGTGGAGGAATAATTGCTCGAGTGTCCATGGCTCCTCGGCGCTTTGTCCCTCGCTGGCTCCCATCAGCTTGGCACACGCCATTTCAATCAAATCCTTTCAGAGCCCTGTCTCCTTTTATCACGTCCCCGCTCCGGCGAGAGGAGGGAGGGGAGGACCGGGCTCCCCGCAGCCCCGGCGGGCCGAGCCGAGCCAGACCGGGTCACCCCACCGGGAACAAAAGGGCGGCCGAGCAGCACCGAGCTGAGGTTGCTCTGTCTGCAAAGGCGTTGGAGTATGATGTTGTTGTTGGGAAATAATAATAATAATAATAAAAAGAGGGAAAAAAAGCCATCCCGCGGGGTTTTTGAGCTCTGTTTTCTGTCACGGTGAAGAGCTCCGGTAGTCCAAGGGGGCATTAGGTTATGAAGAGGTGTGTGGAACCCCCACCTCTCGGTGGCTGTGCTGTTGGTGACAGGGAAAGAGCTGGGAATTAGCGGCTGGAAAACTCCCGCGACTCTCTGTGGTCAGCGGAATGGGAGATTTTTGCAGAAATCGGCCTCCATCCCGATTTTCCTCTTTCACCCGGCGGAGCCAGCCCCAACCCGGCGGGACAGAGCGGCGGGGCACGGAAGAGGAGCAGGGATGCCCCTGCCCTCCCCGGCCGGCTCGGGACCCCGGAGGGGCACGGTGGGGCAGGCTCTGCCCTGCTGCAGGGAAAGGCTCCGTCTTTTACTCATCTGTTTAGACTCTCTTCTCCTTCAGACGTGGGAGACTTGTTCTGCTTCTGATGTTGCGAAGGGGGTGAAAAATTCTACCTAGGACCCCCTAGCTGAGGGGGTATAAAAAGAGCAAGGCAGGAGGGTTAACCGAGGGATATTTAAAATTAGAGGAAAGAAAAGGGGGGGCGGTAATAAAAGAGGAAAAATGTGCGAGATCTTTACATCCTTGCGGGACTCTTCAGGTCTTTCTTTCTTCTTATTTTTGCGCAGCTGCTTGGGATGGCTGATGGGGAGCAGCACCCTCATAACCCCCGGCTAGCACCGCGACCCCGGGCCCACCTTTCCCGGGAAGGCCGCTGCGGTCCCTAAGGCTGCCTGTTGTCCTGTCCTCCTTGCTGCTGCTGGGAGGCGGGGACAGGGAGGCTCTGGGTGGGGGTCCTGCCTCCCCCATCAGCGCTGTTGGGATCGCCGCAGGTGAGGACCGAGACTTTCACAAGAGAACGGGGTGTCGGGCATTTTACTCCCTGCCGTCCCTCCGTCACCCCCACCCTGCGCTCCGAGGGATCCCTCAGAGCCCCGACCCGGGCGAAACTGCCCCGGGAGCTGCGAGGGGCTTTGCCGCGACACACGGGTCGGGCCGGGGGCCGGGAGCCCCGGGGAGCTCCGCGGGGGCAGAGCCGCCCGGCAAACACGCCGCCGATCGGGACTGTGCCGGCGTTTGCTCCTCTCAGTGTGTGCCCCGTGAATCCCTGAATAGTTTTTTTTACTAAAGCGTGGGTCTTTCCTGCTGCTGAGAAAAATCGCCTTTATCTATCTATTAAAAAAAAAAATTAAATCCCCTTTCCACTATTCCACTACGTTTTGTATTTAACCGCAACATCCACAGAAACTGCCTTATGAAAACCAGACTTTTCTATGAAAAGACTCTTCTGGCAGCAATTAGTCTGGCTTTCTTCAACAAAATTCTTTGTAATGTCATTCAGCGGAAAAAAAAATAATCCCAGGATAATTCTGATTACAGAGTTTTAAAAAAAGCAAAATAAAAAATATTAAAATTAGCATATTTGGGTTTGCCCTGGAAAAAAAAGGTTTAAATTTCCTATTGATCGGAAAAAACTCGCTGAGATTGTGCCAGGGTGGGCTTTCACGGGAAACAGACTCGTTCAGTTCCTGTGTGACGGGCGTAGAGGGCATGAACGCACACACTCGTTACCGAGTTATTTTGGGGGCTCTGCCTCAGCCTCGCAGCGCGGCCCCACCTCGTCCGGGAAGCGGCGGGCGGGAGCGCCGCTGCCTCCAGTGGGAGGCTGGTGTCCGGCCCCACGCAGCTGCGCCCGCCCCCCGGCAGGCAGCGCTCGGCTGAAAATCGCGCGGCTGCTCGGAGCGCAGGGAGAAGCGCTTCCCTTTCCTCCGCACCCCGCCCCGGGAGACGGTTGTCCCCGCGTGGGTCCCGACCCCCGGCAGGGCAGAGGTTGTCACCCCTGCTCCTGGGCGGCACCCAGCTCGCTCCCTGCCTGCCGCCCCCTGCCCACCCGAGGAGGATGAGGAAGCGGGGGAGCGAGGGGAGAAGAACGTGGGCCCCGGAGGCGGGGGAGGGTGGGGGTAGCTGCCTACCTGGAAGCGTGTCGCGGATGCTCGGGCAAAGCCAGTCCCTCCGCCTCATTCGCAGGTTTTTGCTACTTTCCCCCTCCCTCTCTCTCTCCGTGCTCTGGTGAAAGGTTGCATGTTCCAGCCCAGAGACTCAAACATTAAATTGTTAAACCAGAGTAGGAAAGGAGGGGGGAGAGGGAAAAAAAAAAAAGAAAAAGAAAAAAAAAAGGCGTGTTTATATTTCAGATATTTTAAAAGGTCGGCTTTAATTAGGTTAAATACAAGTATTATTGGCCCAGAAGCACATACAGCAATAAGCTCGTTACAAACCTAATTGCAAAAAAAAAAAAAAAAAAAAAAAAAAAAAAAAAAAAGGGAGAGAGAGAGAGAGAAGAAAAGTGCATGTGGAGAGAGACGCCGTACTCTTTCGGCACGACCCACCTCCTAAAAGTGCGCGCGTGGGGATGCGCGGTAACCGCAGCGTGGGGCGCCGCGCATCCCCAGGCGGGACGGCCAGGGCAGGCTGCTCCCTGAGCATCCCTCCCCAGCCCAGCTTCCATCCTTTGGGGATGAGTTCGGTATTTGCCCGCGGTGCTTGTCCGGAGTGGGGGGCTGTTTTTTTGCGGTTGAGCGAGGTGCGGGGTGTCTGTGCATGAATCTACTCTGAACTTGCCGTAAAGCTCAGTGCCTCTCGACCCTCCAAAATAGCTCTTCTCCCCAGCTGGTCCTTCTCTCTCAACCCCTTGGCAACACAACCTAGAGGGAGAAGGGGGAACCATTTGCCCTGAATCACAAATTTTCATGGCTTGGAAAGGAAAAAGGTAACCCTCATGTCTAGCTCAATTAATAAACATGGTGATTTCACACCCAAAAGGAGGACATTATTTCACGAGAGCGCTATCAGCTCCATCACAAAGGGTCACAGCGCAGCTGTGGCGAGCCCGGGGTTATTATGCAGCCTGATGATAGGATCCCGCTTGCCATCCCGGCTCCTTCCTCGGGGCGACCAATAGCCCCCGGCAGGGCTTGTGCCACCTCATGATAAAGGACTTACCCGATGTGTGAGGAAATGGAGCAGCTTTCGGATGAGAGGTAATAAGCTTGCAGGCGCAGCCCCAGCCCTTCGTTTCCCCCCCATCCCCCGTCTCCTGCCTTTCCATTTAACTTTTTTTTTTTTTCCCTCTCCTCCCCCCAGACAACAACAGCAAGAAGTTATTATTCATTTGAACGCAAACCTGACGCTCCCTCTCACCTTCTCCGGCCCCCTGCGGGGAGCAGAGGCGGGAGACCCCCGGTCCCCCCTCCCGGCCAGCCCTCACGGCTGCCGGTGGCAGGAGGAGCTGCCTCCCCGCAAGGAGGGACAGTTGTGGCTGATGGATTTCTGGTGTCAGGAATTGGGTCCAGAAGCTGTGAGGCAACATATTAACTGCGATCCCATAATCTCTTAATCACATTACATTTTAAGTGAGCATGTGTAATTTCACCCATCAATGATTTATTTAAGCAAGGGAGCACAATTACTTGTCTCGCACACAAACGCTGGCTGGGGGAGCATTGTCTGCCAGAAATAAAATCTGCGGTTTCAGGGACTATCTGTTTCTCCGTGCTGAGAAACCCCAGACCCCGCTCCTGAGGACAGGAGTTAGGCGGCTGATCCTCCTACACAGGCAAGGCGAGGGCGAGGTTTCCCACCCTTCCCATCCATCCTCTTTCCAGAATCAGCCCGGCAGCAATGTCTGACGCTGGTGCAGTGAGAAGTGTCTTCAGCTGCCCGGTCCCTCCCCGCAAGCTCTTGCTCGGGGGGACGTGCCAGGGTTTGCTGGCGTGTGGGGGATCTGACCCTTCTGCTCCGTTTTGACTAAAGCAGGTATAATTCACCGGGGGAGCCGATACTACACGGTGTCACTCTTCCCGAAACCTCCATTAAAGAGGAGGAAAGTCGAGTAACCTCTCCTGGAGCGTTGCTGAACACTGGTCTGGGCATTTGACTCCTCCGGCTCTGGCCTGGACACATCCGGCACGGTGAGAGCTGAAGCGCGCCCCGCATTTCGGCACGCCAGCCTGCTCCTCCCGGGCTGCTCCCCTTCCCCCGCTCCGGGCTGAGCCTTTAAAGTTGCCCCAAGAAGAGCAACGCCACATTTCAGCGGGAGCTCAGCATCCTCCATCCTCTCTTCTTTTCGGCCCCAGGGTAAAACTTGCCACCGAAGGGCCGGTGCCGGGGTCCGCTTTCCCGCCTGCGGGGCAGCATCCCCGGCAGCTCCCGCCTGGGGACGGAGACCGCCGGCGGCCAGACCTCCGAGCCTCACCGTCTGCCTGCGGAGAGGGTAGGAGGGCACGCAGGGGCTCCTCCAGCTCCCCCAGACCACCCCCTGGCTCCGGGTCTCTTGGTCCCGTTGTGCAGCTTGGTCCCAGCGCCAGGCTGGAATCACCTCCACAGCTTTATGTTATTATCGTTATTTGTGGTATCACGGCTATTTAACCCCCCGGCAGATCGCTCTGTGCAGAGCGGCCGCATCCCGCGCCCGCCCGCGGCCAGGAGGGAAAACCCCCGAGAAACGCGTGGGACTGCCCCGGAGCCAAATATCTTCCTCAAATCGCGCTGGGCTTCTACACGTGCCGCTATCTTTACTAAATAGTCGATGGAAGAAGGTCCCCAAGAGGTAAAATGTTCGGCTACACAGAGAGAAAAAGACCCCCCTCCTCTTTCAGTTAGCTTTATTTTTTTTTTTTTTTCCTTTTCTATTTTCTGGAGCTGCCTTAGTCAGGCATTTGGCAGATTTAACGCTGCAAAAGAAACAAAGAAAAAAAAGTAATTACATTTTTGGAAAACAAACAATAATTACACGATACAATCGGTATAACAGTAAGTGAAACACAGCAGCGGGGGTTTAAAACAATATTCTAGCCATGGAGATGGGCTCCACCGCTGACTCAGCGGTTTTGAATACTCCAAATTATCCTTACATCGGATTTCGGTAGCGCAGTTCAGCTCCAGTCTACTGGCTTTTAAATTAAAACATATCTCGCTGATTAGGCACGTATTAGGGTCTAAACCCCGCCCCCCCCAAAAAAAACCAAAAACCCAAACAACAACAACAAAACAAAAACCAAACCCCAACAACAACAACAACAAAACCCAACAAAAAACAAGGAAGAAGGTTTATCAAGGCAAAAATTATTCTGGTGGATCAGGAATATTTCATGAGCCTCTTTTTCCCATCCATATGTCAAGCGAGGAGTTGCGTTTGGAGAGGCAGCCCCTGCTCCCCAGTTCCCGATGCCCGGGGCAGGGGCGGGAGGGGAGCAGGGGCGGCTGCCTCGCATCTGAACTGCTGCAGCACCTGTCACCTGGAGAAGCTGTGACTTCACATGCCCCGCGGCTCTGATTTCACGTTGGAGCGCATTATTCCATCCTGAACCGTGTTGACATAAACACTTCCTCCCCCCCACCCCGACCTTCTACTCCCTCTTCCACTGTTTGCTCGACTTTCACACGAATATTTGGGATGATGTCTAAGGCAGCAGGAAAGTTGTGCATGTATATTTTCTTTCTTTCTTTCTTTTTTTCTTTTTTTTTTTTTGTAATTAACCATTTTTTCAATTTTTTTTTTCAATTGGCTTAGTTTTATTTTAATCAAGAGCCCTTAGGATTAGTTGTAATGATATGAATGGTTAAAGTGGGAAGAGCTGAAGGCTCAAGAATGCTGTCTCCTCGGAAGAAAATATCAGACATCCCACAAGAAATAGCCGTGCAGAGTGTAGGTCTTATGCAAACGGATAGAAATCATAAGGCTGCCTGGGTAATGTGGAGTGTACGTGAAATCTAGCATTTGTTCAACTAAACCTTTGTTCTGCTTCCCATTAACTGCCAAACCAAAAAGAAGAGGGGAAAAAGAAAAAAGGGGGAAAAAAAAGTAAGAGAGAAGGGGAAAAAAAAAATCCCCAACTTTGACTGCTGCAAGATTCTGATTCCCACCACTTAAAACGTTTATCTCAGAGAAAAGTTTTGAGTTGTGCCGTTGTTCAGTCTCGGTACTGCCCTCAGGACTCCCAAATTCCCAGTGAACAGGCAGGCACACAAGCGATGATGACAACAGCAGCAAATACGAGGCTCCTCGCCGCCTGCTCTATTTGGAAGCAAACCCAGACAGAAGTGGCAACTAAAGCTTTAAACCCTTTGGAAATTCCTTTCTGGTTTAAGAGAGCCAGGGGGCTTTCGTCCTCTCCCTGCCGTTGGTTGTGAGGAAGGGCAACAAAAGAGGTAAAATGCCTTCTCCAACTAACTGGCTCAGCGTTTCACATGCATCAAAGGGAAGGCAAGAGCTAATCCGAAAATGACCACTTTAATGTACACGAACCCATGGCTACAGCAGCAGAACCGAGGGGGATTTTGAACTCTCCACCACAACAAAACCCTGCACTTAATGTCATAATAACAGATATTAAACAAAGGGGAATGAAAGGATCTCACGCTGGGTTTTCTGCATTCTTGAGTCTAATTAAAAATATACAGAAAAAAGACATAGTTTGGGTCAAAATGGCATGAGAGACGCCTTGTGCCAGTGAAGAGGCTGCAATTATCAGCTTAGAGACAATGTCCTAGAGGTCTTATTCACTCTTCAGCTCCAGGGGAGCTGAAAGCCAATGCAGGAGTGAGTGGACATATGCACCCGAACAGGGCTGAAAGGGCTTGGAGAAAAGGGCTAAGGGACATTTATCCTCTCTTTTCCCCCTCCCCTAGACAGCAAAGGGGGACTAAAACAAATACAGCTGAACCTTGCAAGGGGTTTTTGTGGATTTTTTTTTTTTTTTTTTTTTGAGACCACTTGGACAGCCTTCCATTCAAATGGAGCAGAGGTGTTTACTTAGTGTCAAGATTGTATGACTCTGGCTTCTGCCTTTGGAGCTGGTGCCGCCAACTGGGAGGGGAATCCTGTGGTGAGCAACAAGTGTCCTGCATGACAATACCTTCCTGGGGAGAAAATACCTTGCAGAGAAGGGATCTTCTCCAAAACAGCAGGCCAGAAACTGGAGCCAGACAAATTCAAATGCAAGATAAGGCACAGACAGGCTATTTAGCACTTGAGTAAGTTACTGAGAGCTGAACTGGTCCTATCCCCCCTGTGTTTTGGCAGAAGTGTGGATGTTCATACAGGTGATGTGACTGAGTCTAATCCAAGTGATCAGGCTCAATATAGCCTACTGTAACAGAGTTCTGATGAAGCCCTCGAAGCTATGACTAATAAATGACTTAAAGACTTTGTGATCTGGCCCCTTACAAATATCCACAGTGCTGTTTTCGGGCATTGGTGTTTGGCTGATGTTATTTAGACGTAGCAGTAGGCAAACTGTCTTTGGCTCTATGAAAGCTAACCTCTTTCAATGCTTGCTTATTTTGTTTCCAGAGGAGCCAGGCTTGGCCGGGTGTCAGGAAGATGGGTCTTTCAGTGAAGAGGCAATAGTGTTGCCACTCTCTCTTTGTCCAAGACTTTCTTGGTGTCTGCAGGCATCTTGGGCTGCACCCAAGGTACTCCCATCCACCAGCAAGGCAAGTGGTGGGCAGGGGTTCCTTTAGCCAAAACAGTTGAGATCTACGGATGGTACTCCAGAGAAGGGACATAACTGCGGTGGAAGTCAGAACAGAGAGAGGCGAGCAGTGCTGCTCTCATCCCATGGCAGCCACAGGGAGCAAAATATGCCTAACTCAAATGTTCTATTTATCCCTCCTCAGCTGGTCAAATGGAACAATAGAGAGCTACTCAAGGTATTGAATGCGATGTATGAAGACACAGCAGAGAGCAGACCTGACTCTTGCTGCAAGCAAGACACGGTGACCTGATGGATCCTTCTTTCTTAGGTCCTGGCTATGTCTTATCCTCAGAGGCTTTGTCTGCCCAGGCCACTCTGCCTTAAAGTCTGTCTTGCACAGAGAAGGAGGATCTTTCCAGCTTGCCTGGCAAGACCTTCCTAACCTGAGGGCCTTTGCAAGTGGCCCAGGAAACCTTTCCCTGTAATTGCAGGGTACTCACTCAGGGCAGTGTATGCAGTGCAATCATCATTTACCAACACGGTGACTCCTAGCACAGCTGCCTTACTGGAGCTAAAGATTAATTATTGCCTGTAAATCCAAGAGGTCTTCTCCAGGCAACATCACTAACACTTCTGAGGCTGGCTGTATACTGAGTTTTTGAGAAAAAGCTGTAAAATGAAGGTTTCAGCTAACGTTAGTCCTCAGCCTGTAAAATCCTAGAGAGCGAGAAGAATATTTGTTATTTAAGGGTTTGTGCTCAGACTTTCTGCCTTCTGTTTTCTTTATGGCTTTGGAGTGACACCTATGAAGTGGTGTTTGAAACATTTATGTGCTGTTTTCAGTCAACACCTGGAGAGCAATCCCACTGCCCTTGCAGGGAACACTGACAGGACAGGACAGGACAGGGAGGGATACCACAGCTCATTTTCACACCTGCAGGTGTAAGTTTATGCTACTTAATCCCATAATGGTCTTTGGCTAGTGCACCCATGGGAGCTGAATCACAGTTAGCATTGCAGGGGTCCTCCCCTCACACTTCCTGGAATGGACACTGCTCTGCATCCCTCTGGGATGTGAAGGCTCCTGAACAGAGCTGACTGAAGCTATGCTATCAGGTCTGACAAGGGAAGAAGTCCTACTTCAGATAAGGACTGCCAGCATCCATGTGCTGGAGGCAGCCCTAACACTGTGGTAGCTTTTTTTGTGGTATGATGCCCAAGAGATTTAGGAGCTGTGAGCATGTCCACAGAGCTCTGCCTGCCTCCTGAAGACTGGACTTTAATGAAGCTCACAGCCTTAAACATTGACTTTGGAGGAGCTGAGGTGTGTTTCCTAGTCCGCCCTGAGTGAGGCTCAGTGTGGTGGTGGGAGTGAAGCTCTCACCAGGGCAAGTACATTAAAAATTGCAACAGACAGATGGATTTGAAAAAGCAATTGAGTACAACAGCAGCAGCAGAGAGAGTAGCAACTCCTTGAAAGATGGACTTAAATAACCACCCTGTTGTAAAGTAAGTTGGATTCTAGAGATGAAAACAACAGGAGAAATTTTATTCTAATGATAAAATTATCATCAGCATCACCTTAAAGGAAATAGTAAATGAAAGCTGGGAAAAACTTGACCATCGTTGCCGTGCTAATAAAATAATCTGGTTCATATTGCTCATATCTGATTAACATTGTGTCTAATTTTCATGCTGGTTGCAGTTCCACTGCCAGTCTAATTTTGAAGCACTTAATTGTTTTTTTGTAAAAGTTTGCCCTCATGTGAGTCTTGGTTTGTACATTACTTACTGGAAGGTGTATATTGTTTAACCAGTGTTATACAGAGTAATTAGCTAAGCCATGAGAATAAATACTTACAACATACAGGGCCCAAACCTGTCACCATTTCACTTTTATTACTGTGAACACTCATGGCATGTTCTGCATGGGCACATTTTTAGTGGGGCTGCTCATTCAACTCTTGACGGCGTGCTGGGATGGGGGTGTAGGCGATGGTGATGGGGAGACTGGGAACCAGACTGGCACCTGGGGGAATTACACTCTTTTTTATTACTCCTGTCATAGGGAATAGGTAGGACGAGTCCACAAGTACTGTGCTTTTGTTGTCTGTTTGAGGAATATAATTGATTATAATTGATTAGAACAGGCTCCTGTACTAAGTCTATCCCCAACATACATGCCTGTCTGCTGTGGATTAAACTGCAAAATATGACTAGCAAGATGACGATAACATGAGAGTAATGAAAGGCACTATGTCCCTTCTAAAATCTACTGTTTGCTCTTCACATTTTTTCCAGTATAGAGGTACTGATTACATTCACTGGGCTGTGCCCAGTTCTTCTGCACTGAGAGCAATGGGAAACAGCTAGGTGTCTCTCTGCACTTTCAGGTAGAACAGTGCTTTAAAATCTGATCCCTGTGTGCTTTGTGTCTATGTCCTTTTCTTAAGATGAACCTAACTCACTTGGAAGCAGGTGAAAATTTTACTAAAATTACTTGCTGGCCTGTTTTTAAGAATAAGTTAGAAAATAAAAACAAAAAGGGTACTCTAGGTCTGTGCCTTTCAAGTTTACATTTGTCAGGGGAGCATCTAATACACCTGGAAAACTGGATCCTGCAGATGGGACATCTACATGGGACAACCTGCACCCATACAGTTCAGGGAGTCCTGTCACTTTAAGAAAGCTGCTCCCAACCCTTGATATTTGGAGATCTGGACAAAGGGGTTGAGATGCCATAGTTTCATGTCATCCCCCATTGCCTTACTGATAGATCCTTCTCTTCTGGTTTTATCGATAAAATTAATGAGAATGAAAAATTCTCAAGGAAAGGAAGCAAACTCCACAACCCTGCTTATTAATAACACCAAGGTTTGAACCCAAAGTGATGGGAAAGTCACATTTTAAGCTGTGCCTATGTCCTGGATTCACCCTGTGGAACGAGAAAGTAGTGCTGTCACTTCCGATTCCCTCCTCGCTGTTGCCCTGGCAGTGTCCAGGGTGGGAACGGTTGCATGCAACCACGGCTGCGTTCCTTCCGTGGCTGTGTCACATTTCTCTGTCCGCTCCACAAAGGGGTTGCTTGTCCCTAAACTTGGTGGCCTCCCCCAGAGCCAGTCTTTGGTATACACATGAACCTTGCTGGCAGAATGCATCCTGGCGGCCTTTTCCGTAGGGTCCACTGAATGACAGACAGACCTGTGGCTCCCCAGCCACTGCCCTTCGTCCTGTCCCTAAGCGCCTCCTGTGAACTTCCACAAAAGGACTCTGAACATAGCTGAGCAGCGTGATGTGTCTTGGCATCCCTGCCTAGGCCTCTTCAAAATGTGCTTCCCCTTGTTCATAGCAATCAGGACATTTCTGATGATGGTTCAGCAATGCCTCCCAGGCAAGTGAGGGCATGATCAGTCCTTCTTCTCCAAATTTTGTTCTGAGTGAGTCAGATAAGTCATCTAGGCAAGGAGAGGCTCTGCAAGTCAGGGAACAGAAATGGCCTGCAGTGTTCATGTGCCCCTCATGGCTGTGCTTGGAGAAGGAAAATCAGTTCTGGAGCCACGTACCCCAGGAGCCTCTGTGCTGCTGAGGTGCAGGGAGGCATTGCCACCACCACAGCATCTGAGATCACAGCTTGTGGAGCATAAAGTGGTCAAAATCTGTAATCGCTCCTATTTCCTTTCCAGTGTGCCCCCAGGAAATTATCTAGATGGCCCCACTAGTGTTAAAGGGGTCTTGCCACTACCAGGAAACTTTGCTACTTTTTGGGTTCATCTAAAGCTAATTGAAGAATGAGTAATACAAATATCTTTTCTTTTTTAGATGTGGCTATCTAGATCTTTCTGTGTTGGTCTAGTCCTATAGACCAGTGTTCCTAGCCCTAGGACTTTTGGTATCTTGGGGCTAGGAGATGGGCAAGTTCTGAACTTAGTGATTTTTATAGGTCCCTTGACTGTAAAAGTAGAACTGTCATTGTATGTAGCTGTATTTTCCAAAACAGTGCTGATATTTGGAGAAATAGCAGTGTGCTAGTAACAGGATGGCCAAGACCCAAAGTAACTCCTCTACCAGCTACTATGAAGTGGCTATTCCAAAAAAAAGGAATTTTTCTTTCCATTGTTTTTTGGTGTTTCAGTCAATCAATTAATATTTCAACAGGAATCCTGTTAAGACTGGGTTTAATTTTATCATCTGTTAAGAACAGGCCAGGATATTTTATGGCAAGAAGTCAGGGAAAAAAGGATGATGTTTTCCATGATTATTTGTATTTGATGCAGCAGAATACACACATGCCCTATTCTCTCCTAAACCAACCAAACAAAAATATCCTCCAGCTAGGCATTTTGCATAGTGATGGGGCAAAGGTTTTAAGTGGTTAAGTGTCCACCATGATACTTGATTGTCCCCAGCCATGGCTCAGCATGCCACTCATCCTTGTGCCATTGGAATAATACATCTTAGACAGGAGAACTGATAAACTTCACCCGTGCTGGGGCTTGCAAAGACAGAAGCAGTTTTCCTGGGAAATGCATGGCCCACAGCCCCCACTCAGATGACATACCCTAAACTAGTCTCTATTTGGGCAGTTCTCCTGGAGCAGGAAAAGGTCTTGGGGTCAGGCCGTCTGGGCTGTGGGGCAAAGAGCAGCATTGAATGCAGGAAGCAGGAACTTTTGCTGTTTCACTTGTCAGTAGAGCAGTTTCAGGAGGAGCAAAAGCTGTGTCAGTGCTGTGTCTTTACAGAACACAACATCTGCGTTGTGGACTTGAAGGACAGTGCAATGTTAGTCCTTTAGTGAGAGGGGAATTGAAGCACCAAGTTGTTAAAGAACGTTGCTCAAGGCCAAACATCCCACCCCACACAGTACTGGAGAGAAATGCAAGCCTCTTGCCTTTCAAACTCTTGTGTAAACAATTTTTCTCTACACCCTCCTATAGGGTGGTATAGGGTTTCCAGCATACTGGAGGAAATAAGCATGGTATACACATACAGAATAAAAAGAAAACATGAAACAGTTTGCACTAGGGTGTGACTTTTCAGGAAACAAATTACAAGTAATTGTTTTTTTAGATTACTGGGTGCAAAGAAGGATTTGTCTTGTATCCATGGATGGAAACATGAATAAAATTTGTTTTAATTAAATCCCAGTAACATGCCAGTCTTGTTTGCTTGTACTGCTGGCGTTAGGAGGTAGACTACAGTCATAAACTCACTGTTTTAGACATACAGAACTTAAATATATGGATATTGCAGATGCAGAAGGTGATAATAGATGTTTCCCATTCAACTTTTAATTCCTGCTTGGAATTTGAAGTGCCTAAATGGTGGTGGTGGGTTTTTCTTTAGACTTGTTTCCCTTTCAAAGATCCATTTCAAACGAGATTGTAAAATCTCCTGGTTTTTATCCCAAAATTCATCAAGTAGCAAAAGAAACTAAGAATATGCATGGAAAGAGGTACCATCTGTGAGACTTATGTTGACTGAAGCATTGAAGCACTGGTTCTTGGTGCTGCTGAAGGCAGGGATCCAACCTTGTGGTCAGTGTCAGAGCTGCCCTGGCAAGAGCTGCAGGCAGGGAGTCTCTTGCACAGAATGAAGTGTAGTTCCCTTTAGGAAAGGCTGCCATGGCATTGGACAGCCTCAGCTTCCCTGTGCAAGCTGTGGATCAGATTGTCTGTGATGGCCTCCTACCTCTTTTTATCTCTCAAAGAGACTTTTTGCAGAGCAAGTGAAACCTTCAATTTATGCAGCCTGGGCTAACTCTTCCCGCCTGCAGCAGCCACCACTGCCATTCCCCAGGTCCGTTTGCTTCCTGAGCTACGGTAGATGCTTTATTAGCAACAGGACAAATTAAAAAGCCTGCACAACCCAGAGAAAGCCTGCATTGAGCACTTTCTTTGTTGCAGCAGGCAGCTCTGTCTTTCCTCTGCCCTGCCCCGCTGATGGGCTATATCCCCTTGGTCTCATTGCAAGAGGCTTAAACCTGGCTGCAGCTACAATCCCGTCACCACAAGTGAGCACAGTGGGAATCCAGGGGAAAAATCCTCTGAGAGTTAACTCCAGAGCATTATCATAAAAAGTATATGTGCACAAGGGGCTTTTCTCTTCACTGTGTTTATGTGGCTCCCCTTTTTGTACTAATAGCAGTGATGTTTCTATGTCCTGAGGTGGGAACAAGCCTCTTGGTGAATAATATAGTGTTAAGTCCTGGGTAACACATTAAAATGCCAGTAAAACCAGTGCAATAAGATTAACTGTGGCAGCTCCAGCTTGTGACCAAGCTACCTCTAATAATTTAAATCTTAAATCTGTTGGTCCTCTCCCATGTATAGGCATACTTTACTTCGCTCTCTCAAGTCAGAACATGCTTTAGTGAATTTCTTTATCTCCTGTTTTGTTTTTTTTTTTTTTGTTTGTTTAGTTGGTTGGGTTTTTTTTTTTTTTTTTTTGATAACTCAATCCTCTCCCCTGTCCTCTCAGAAGGATAATAAAAATGAGAGTTCAAAGTTTCAGGGAAATCAAGACACTTGCATTTCAACTTGCAGTAGAGACCCTCATACTATACTTTGAAGGCAGGCTGAGTGTTTGATGTAAACTGAGAGAAACAATGTCCAGTTGTGTTTATACACGTGGTACCCACAAGCACCATGTGCTTATTAATCTGGGGTCTCAGCAACACCTAGATAAAGAGAGAATTTAGGAACCATAAGAAACGGCCATGGGATCAGGAGAAGGCCCTTTTAATTCTGCTTTTCTGCTTTTCCATCTTTCTTCCCCATCCCCTGCTTCTGTAGCAACAAGCCTAGGTGTCTGTAGAACTCATTTACATGCTTTGCTTCCATTGCCTACTCCCCTAATTTATTCCATATGTTTATTGCCCTTTCTGTGCAATACTTTTGCCTGTGTTCCCTGTTTGCTTATAATTTCCTAATTTTTCAGGTTCTGCCTCTTGTGGGTTGGTTTGTTCTTGTGGTTTTTATTTTTTTTTTTTTAACCTGCTCACACATGTGTGATCTCTGTGAAATTTCTGCTGGAGGCCAAGGCAGCAGCATTCACCAGTGCTACTTGGAGCCTTGGCAAAGCAGAACTCTTAAAGCAGTGCCTTGTTCAGAGGTGCTACACTGAGACTGCAAAGAGGACGGGAGATTCAATTAGTACAACTGCCTTAGCAAGTCAGCACTCCTGACTTCGCCTCTGCTGAAGTTTGGGCCCATAAGGAGAGGAAATATCAAGACACCTCTCAGTACGTGGCTTGGTTTAACAAAACAGCAGTTCCAACTAGACAGAAGACTACTTGGAGTCTGAGAGTAGTTTTGAGCCAAAGATTCATTTTCAAAAGCATTAACTGTGCGGTTTGCAAGGAAAACATAACACTTCCCGTTGCCGCAGTTCCTTTATGCCTTGACACCTGTCAATGAATTTTTGTTTATGGGCAGGGACTGGGCATTTTCTATGCCACATCTTGTAGCTACGCCTCAAACCAGACACATTGGTGGAGACCCTGCAAGCATGATCTTCACAAGACTTTCAAATGCATCTAGATGCCCTAGGGGAATGTTGCCTGAGTGAAACCTTTTGGGCTTTCAATGAAACTCGCAGCTTTGTGCCCCTGGACAAAATCTGGTGATTTCAGAAGTCTTAGACAGAAGCATGGGAATGCAGCAGGGGATCATGGGCACTCTGGAACAGACACAACTTTGGGTGTTCTGCCCACCTATGGCAAGGCATGAGCTGGCCATGAGGCTTGTGAGAGGGCTGATGGACTGCAGGGTGGCACACAAGTCTGTGGCTCTCACACCTGGCTTGAGCTGCTGAGCTCCCTCACAAGTCTGTGACGCACCTCAGCAGCCACAAAAGGCAAAGAGCTGCTGCTGAGTTTACTTAGCAGGTAACTCATGGCTGGTAGAAGAATATCAATTAGTTTTAGATTTATTTTTGAACTGTGGTAGAACAAGCAGTAAGTTCAGCGTGTATGCACTCAAGTACGGGAGCGTACTAGCCAATTAATAGTTTCTTAGATATAATCCCTCTTTTTCTCCCCAATGAAGCAAGAGTACAAGTATTTGTGGGCTTTTTTACGTCCTCTTCAGTGACTCTTCTTTCCAAAAGGATGGAGGTGATTGCTTCAGTGATGGCCTAATTCTTTATTCACAAACACTTAATATTGTCCTTAGCTTCAAATTTGGGAGTTATCTGTTTGACTGTGGAGTCAGACCCATGGATTCTGCATGTGCTTGCATACTACCACTCGTCACTGTGGGGGGGTAACCTCTTACAGAGGTCTCTTATGTCTATGTTTGTACCTACAGCTCTCTCAAGACGTGTATCTATTGTGTGTCATTCCCAAAGATGCAGTATTATGCAGATGTAGATAAATTCATAGGCACAGACACACATATAAAACCAAAGCATACAAATACACTTAGTGGGAGAATTCTGGCTGTAAGGTCTTACAGAAGCCTAGATCTGCTTAAATGTGTCTCCCAAGGCATATTCTGTGGATTGTTATCCCCTTCACTGTTTCTGACTGCCCTGCAGTGCAGATGTCTTTAGTGGTGAGGCAAAATTACAGCATGCTCAGTTGTCTCTGACCAGGACTTTGCCTTCCTTAGCTGTAGTAGTGATGAGAGATGAGGGCCAGTGACCAGTGCACCACACGCTGGTACTGCCGTTCACTGGTGGCTGCACAACACACTTCATATCTTTTTATCTCATACTACTCACAGGTATTGGGTTCAAATACAGATTCACCTGGAATTATTAACAAAATTATCGGCAAGCTTGTACCCAAACCAAGATACTGATTCTTGACATTGCACCTATCCCACCTTCTTGATTCTCTAGAGCAACTGTGGGATTAAGTAACCTGATCTTTTTGGAAAAAGGAGTAGGAGAGGTGGGTAGAGTGCATTGCTACCCTGCTTTGCTCCCCCTTGATTCCTAAAGCTTCAGCCAGCCAGCAGCATGGTAACAATATCTCAGGTTGCCTGGCCACATGAAAAGCATAGGGGTCACCCACAGGGGAAGTGAGACTTGACCCGAGGAGGAGGGAAGTGAGAGACAGCAGGGAAGAGGTGCCTGAGGTGCACGTGAGCATGTGAGCACCACCACATTGCTGGAAGTGGAAGAAATCACACAGGTGAAACGCCAGTCCTGCAGAAGTCCGGGAAAGTTTTCTCTTCTTCTTGTTTGGAGCCAGAGTCCCACTCCTTGTTCTCTATACAACCAAACACTTATATTTAGGTATTTTCTTACCTAAATGTTTTCTTTCTTAGCATGGAAATGTATCTTCCTCGACCATTGCTATGGGGCTTCTGTTGAAAACAGTCTCCAGGGCGTTACTGTGGCATTTGATTCCAGGATGTAATCTCTCTAATACTCTTGTTGCCTCTGACTTCAGCTTAAATCCCTGTGAGGAGACACGAGGTGTTTTGTGTGCACCTTGATGCCATCCTTGTCCTTCCTGTACGATGGCAGCTCCCACAGAGGTGTCCTGCGTGCCTGAGTACTCATCCTTTGGGGTGTTTTTTGTTTAAAGGGGCCCAGGCAGAGCATGCACGGGAAAGCAAATGCCATGGTTGTGTAAGACACAGGGAGAAATGTGCTTTCCTGGGTACTGGAAAGGCTTGAGGTGATTTTGTGGAGCGCAGGTTGCGTTTGTGAAGACAGCAGGGATTGGTCTAGTTCCATTCCACACAACACTACAAATTTTGGCTGGGCTCCTGCCACCCACCACTCCTCACAGCTGCGAGCTCTTCCATTTTTGGGAGCAGAGGCCAGAAGAGTGAGGCTCTTCCTCATGCCACCCTGTGCTTTTCCTGGGGCAGGGCATGCTGCCTGGGCTGCACAGGGGCACAGAGCATTGCCTTGTGAGAAACAGCCTGTTCCTGGCTCAACTCCCCAAATTCTTAACTCAGTTCCACATGCAAGGGTTGTCTACACCTTATGGGAGGCAGCCAGACCAGCCCTCTCTTCCCTTATCAGCCCCCATGGGGGAACACTGAAACCCACAGTTAATTTTTTTTTTTTGGTAGCCCTGTAGAGTTCTGCTGATCCAAGCAGCTGAAAATCTGACCCGCTGTTCAGATATTTGTCTGCAAACCCACCTTGATAATTTTTCCTTTAATGTTTCATTAAACATGTCAAATTGAGGCTAAGGTTTTCACCATTCTGATTTTTTAACAGTTACTGATATTACCACGTTTGGTTTGGCAGCTTGAAAAAAAAAATCAACAGAAGGATTACATTTCAGTGGCACAACACCCTAATCCTCAGGCAAATGATTTGTCCAAGCTTAATATGAAGTACTTAGGATGTATTGTTTGATGTAAACACTAGTTCTAATAAAATGGTGCCTGAGGTACAGTTCTTCAACTTGTAATACCCTATTTGTGTTGGCCTGTACACATTGGATTTGAAACCATTATGATAAAATATATCCTCTTTAGCCTGATAAAAAAAAAATAATAAAAAAAAAATCAACAGAAATCCACAGCAGAGGGCCTACTCTCCAAGGAAGGACACTGAACGCAGCAAGGAGCCTCCTGTGTGCACCTCAAGTGGTGACAACCAGAATTATGCCCCATCGCTCATAGGGTCCATCTAGGACAGAAATCAGCTCTCTATGGGCAATGCATCAGCCTTGGTCTGTTCTTGAGCATCCTGAGGAAAGAGGCTTTCCTGCACCACAGCTCCGAACTGATATTCTGGAGTCCATCCAAACTCCTTCCCAGCTTTTTCCTGAGTCACTGCACCTCTTTGAAATTATCTGTGTTTGGCAATACAAATATGCCCCAGGTGTGATCAAGGGTCTTACTAAAATGCTGGATTTTAAAGAATTTAAAGTTAGAGGAGCTGGACGACTGTCTAGGGAGGGGTTGAGGGCACAGGGGCAGAAACACAGCACAGCAGGAATCCCTGCACAAGTCGAGCCCCGTCAGGGAGCAGCCAGCTTAGCACCAGCAGGCAAAAACGTTTGGCATGTCAAGACGTTACATTTGTCTTACCATTCCATTAATACACCAGTGACAGAAAGTCACTTCCAGCGACCTCCCCTGCTGCTTGTACTACCTGGGCTCCTGTGAAAGATTTTCACAGAAATATGAGGAAACCCTCGGTTCTGGCAGCATTGTGGCAGAGTGAAGCTCCACTGCTGCCTGAGTGCTTTTTGCAAGAGGGTAAATAGCAACATTTTGGGCAGGCTTCCTTGTTCTCACCCAGCCTGGACTTGTTCAAAAATAATGCTGGCCTTACGTCATTCTTTGAAGCCCTTTTACTAAATAGGCTAACCAGGGAAATGATAAACAGGGCAAAGATATCCCTTTCATGGAGATTCACTGTAGCAGAAATGAAAATTGAGAGAAAAATTATTTAAAGAAAAGAGGAGGTAAGGAAATGCCTGGGGATATACCCATGTACAAGAAGGAGGAAAAAAACTTGCAGGCACAGGTGTTAGAGACCAAGTGTGCTTATTATCAGCTTGCACAATATTTTAAGTTGCTACCAATAAACAAGAGGTGAATGCTTTAGTCAAGAGAATACAGAAGTGGACCTTCACATGACTCTGTGGTAGAAATTCCCAAATTATACAAAGGTCCTTCCACAAGCTCTGGACCTTCTTCCCGCCCAGGCTGAAGGACAGCTTTGCTCAGCTGTGGGAGTCTCTCCTGCTGCTGCTTGTGTTCCACTTCTGCTCCCACACCTAGTGGGTTGTTCCTCACTAGAGCTAGTCCGGATGTCGAGAGTTGCCTTTATGACTTTCTTGGATGAACTTTTCCCTTCATTGTATGTGTGTCGGGTTGACCCTGGTTGGCTGCAGATGCCCATCAAGCTGGTCTATCACTCCCCTCCTCATCTGTGCAGGGGAAAGAAAATGCAGTCAAAGGCTTCTGGGTTGAGATAAGGGCAGGGAGAGATCACTCACCTATAACTGTCACAGGCAAAACAGACTCGACTTGGGAAAATTAATTAAATTTTTTACCAATCAAATTAGAGTAGCATAACGAGAGCCCTTCTTTCCAGACTTAACTTCACTCCTGATTTTCTCTACCTCCTCCCCACAGCAGCACAGGAGGATGGGAAATGGGGGCTGTGGTCACACTGTGGTCACACTGTGGTCTCAGCCACTCCTTCCACCTCAGGGGAAGAACTTCTCAGACTCTTTCCCTGCTCCAGAGTGGGGTTCCCTTCCCCATACCTTGCCATGCAAGCCCAGTACAGGCAATCTCAAAGCACCCAGTAAGCAGGACTTTTTGACACTGCCAGAATAGCTCTTCCATGCCTGGACATGCCTTGGCCAAGCAAGAAGGGAGTCAGGGCATCCCAGAGAAGGGTGCTGAGCCAAGTCATGGAGGCTGGGAGAGAACAGGTTAAAGTTGCAGCTGTTCTGATGCCACGGGGAAGCAATTACACTGGTTCCCAAGAAAGCTTTCCATCTGCAGTGAAGTGCATTTAGGGATAGAGACGTTGCTTTCACTTTAATAATGATAACCCTGCACCACAGGGACAACAGACAGCTCTGCCTTTCTGGGCTCCCCTTTCCCCCTCAGCCTTTCTCATGTTTCTTGTATTGCATAGTGAGCAATGTGGGACCCACATTTCACTGATTGGATCTTTGAAACCAAAGCTGAGAGTTATTCCAACCTGTGTGAGGCACCAGTGGTGAGGGACAAGGGGACTTTACTTGCACAGAGGTCTCAAGTTGGATGGAGGAGGAGTGGTAACTCACAAATTTGTGACATTTCTGTTTTCCCCCAGAAGAAGCATTAATTGTGCATGGAGAAAATGCTCAGCTTTCCTGCTCAGTGCCTTGAGCTGGCTCACGGGACAATCTCATGAAAGTGGAGCATAATCAGATACTCCAGTGCCCTGGGCTCGGCACCTACTTTCACCTAGAGCAGGCCATGAGACCCTGGGTAAATTAGCTGAGCCTTTGTACAGAGGACAGTAAGAAAAGCCACCCGATGCTTCTGGTTGTCCCTGCAGCTGACCCCACATTAAAAGAGACCTAACTTGACCTACTTGTCCTGACTGAAATGTGTGGATTGAGAGTTGAAAGAAGAAAAGGCAAGAGGTAACGTCTTCCCCTGCTTTAGGCCTACCCTTGTGGAAGCTGCACAGCTTTCTGTCGGGGATGAGCTGGGGAGATGAAAACAGCAAATAGCATCCATTCTTCCCCTCATCTCTGGAGCTTGGCTTCACAATCAGGCTTCCACTGAAAATAGAAAAGGGTGTGAAAATTCAAGAAGCAGCAACAGATAACAGTTTTCGCCCTTTCCCCACAAGACATCACTCAAGTCATTACTTGTACCTGATGCTGCTCTTGGCTTCCACTTTTGCCTGTTGCAGCTATTCATAAGCAAGACTTTTTGGAGGTCTATTGCCCTGTTTTTCAGCCTTCTGGTTTGGAATCAGAGTTTCTCACAGATTTTCATGTAAACAAGGCAATGTTTTCGTAACTGTCTATGTTGTTTACATTCTTCTCTTTAGGAGGGACAATTGATGGACACTTTCTCAGACCAGTGGAATTGAAGAGGTTGAACCTCTCTTCCAGTGTGGTCTCATTTCTGGAAATCTATATAAACTGAAAGTGAAAATTAAACTCCCTCTTTTCCTGCCTTGACTCGGCTGTGGTGTCTGCCTCTCTCTTGTAAAGGTAGTGCATCAGAGGTCCCTTTTCCAATCACGTGGAGTGAGCAGTTATTTGTTGGTTTTGGGAGAAATTTGGCAGAGTGTTTTGGGAAGGTGACCAGGCATCAAGATTTTCTAAGCTGTTGGGAGACACTGTGTTCCAGCTCCAGCAGGGTGACAGGAGCAGTCATTGCTGCTGCTCGAGGCCACCATGCCCACAGAACCTGGGCACCCTCAGAGTGAACCTGGGCAGCACCACCAGGCTCAGCTCCAAAACCCTGCCTAGGTGGCATGGGGAACTGCACACACAGTGGCCATGCAGCTGCTGCCCCCACTTCTTGCTCCAGCCCCACATGCCCACAACTGGTGGTTGCCTTCCGGAGCCCCTTGCCAAGCTGGCTGTGACCCAGGGCGCTTTGCAGTGTCTGCATATCCACTTAGCCATTTTAAAAACCAGCACAGCAATGCTTAGCCCCAAACCTAGCAGGGAATTACACACGGAGGCTGATCAGATAACAACTGTGCCTTCCACTCTGGGAGCAGGGGCTGAAATTATACCATGTAATTATAATGTAGTTAACCTGTGACTGTGCTTTATATATTTTTTTTTCCCTCCAAGCCAATTATTACTAAAACTGTAAACTCAGTATGACTGAGTTGTTTATCACTGCCCTGGGAGGAAATCATCATTTGGCTTCACACTCCTCAGAAGCCAGGTACACTACTTACCTTATATTTACACTGTCATTTAGATAACATTATTATTAATTCTGCTATTTTTCCGGTGTTAGCACAATATTGTTGGTATTAATAACACTTAATTCAGGTCCTTGGTTCCTTAGGAGGAATAACAGCCCTTGGTTATTATTAAGCTTGCAACTGGGTAATAAGCAGTTTGTCCCAGCAAAATTATGGTCTTTACGGCAAGGTGGCAATAGACTAGGGGAGCCTCACCTGCTTAACAAAGCCAGTTTAAAAATACTCCCCTGGGCTCAATGAGCTTTGAATCTGGCTCCCTGTGAGTAAAAAGAGCCAGAAGGGAGCACAGGATCTACAGCCTTGCTGTGACCAAGGCTTCAGCAGCTGCAGATGGGGTTGCTGGTGTCACCTGTGGTTGTGACCAACATGCCTCAACAGAGGTGAGTCCCAGTGAGGGCTGACAGCAAGGACAGGGGACTTTGCTATTGCTAATTTATGCAATGGAGGGTAGGAAAAGCAAAGGCAAAGCATGCTGCAGGAACTGGTGGTGGCTCCTGAAAGGCCACCCCTGGCAACAGAGCAGCAAATCTGAGTCAGTATGACGGGCTGATCTGTAGGCTCCAGTCACATGCAGGGCCTGTGTATTTTCATGTAAAGCAGCAAATACTGAGGTGGAAAACTAGAGCTGGGCACTGGAATGAAAGTATGGTTCGATCCTTTAAAATATTTCTCATGGAACATCCTCTGAATCTGGTCTTTGACATATTATCTGCAGTGGTGTAAACTTTACTTTGGTCCTGCAGGAGTTTCTGTGGAGTATTTTTCTCATGGATGACTTAAAAAGTGACAGCATGTTACTGGGGATGCTTATAGCTCCCAAGCAAGGATACCAGCATGTCTTTAACTGGAACACACTAGGAGGAAAGGCTGTACATTCAGAAATGGTACACTGCAATTTATCTCCCCAGTGACCTGAGAAAAGCAGCCTTCACCCCACTCCCCATTTTTTTGGACTCCTTGGTCTGCAGAGAAAGGGGTCTGCTGCCTGCTAAATAATCCACAACAGAAGTTTCTGAAAACATTATTTTTTGCTAATTCACATTTTTTCCGCCTTTCTAAATGTAATATTTCCCCCCCAAACAACTCTGCCTGAAGTCCCATGCAATATATCAGAGATACCCTTTCCTCCATGCCATCAGATATGAAAACATATTTTTCTCTTCTATGCTGTTAAAAACCTATTTATTTTGCTTTCAGTATCTATTTGCTTGCCCATGCTTTGTCGTACAGAAACCAGCTTTGGATTCAGTACCATTCAGTACCATTTTCACTCCAAAATACCCAGAGTGAGTGCAGGGTTCTTTGCAGGGTTTATTTTAAAAAACACCCCTCTCCCACCACTGTGCTGACTCCTTGCAAACCCAGCAGTGGGCAGAATGTGATCAAGGAAGATGCATTGATAGATGCATCTTACCAGAAAGCTTCCACATAATTAACAACATTTGCAGCCTTAAGTTAGAGTGCACTTTAGAGGCACCATGTGCCTATTGCTTTCCGCTCTTCATGTGAATTCAACTATTTCTAACTGGGCTGACACTCAGTATTACAATGTCACCAATAATAAAAAAGTGGTTGTTTTTTATTTAATTATTTATTTATTTTATTTATTTTTTTTAAGGACTGTGGGCGTGTGTTTGGTTGGGTCTTTTTTTTCTTTTTTTTTTTTTTTTAACATGTGTGGAGAAAGAACATGTCTATTGTCATGCTGCTGTCAGCCAAATTGCCCCATTTCTTTGTTCATGATACAGCTTCTGTGTGCTTACACCTCTGGCAGCACAAGAAATAGAGGTCAAATCATTGTCCTTGGACTCAGGTTGGCAAGCTGTGACTTTCACAAGTAGCCGTCTTGCAGCCAAAAAATCTTACTTCTGTGAGCAGCTCCTCTTCATGGTGCGGGCAGAGGAGCCACGAACAACCTGGCCTGCTGCAAATGTCACCAAAAAGCCTCGTTGCTTTGGAGCCGGAGAGATCCAGCAGCTGCCTCAGCCTCTGCTGGGTTACACTGGCTAGTTGAGCTCATTAAGAAAATATCGATCAGGCAGAAGTTTGAGCAGTGTTTGATGCAGCTCGCTTCCTTTGAAGCCGCACAGATCGCCAACAGATTGCTGGAGCAGCAGAGGGGAGCATGCGCACGCACATACGGGAGAGCCAGCGAGCGAGAGGGAAATCAAACGCTCTGAATTGCGAAATCTTGCCAAAAAAATCTCTGGGTCGAGTTTGGGCTGAGGATGCGAGCATCAGATAAAAAGCAGGAGTCACACGGCAGAGGACGGAGCGCAGGGCTCCACTCTCGCCCGGGGGCGCGCATGCCCCCTGAGCCGCGCCGCGGCGAGGGGAGCCCGGCAGCCTCCTCCGGCAGAAGGCTGGAGTGAAGGAGGGCTGCGTTTGATGTATGAGCTCTGGCTTGCCATTGTGAGTCACCCCAGAACTAGCTGTAGGCAAAACAAAAATCTTTTGTGATTAATTAGAAAAACTGGACAATTATGAATTGACTGCACACAGCCAGCGCACGGTAATATAAATAGTAATGAAGCCGGCTGGATGTGATGAACACACTGTGTTTATGTGAGATCGCGGAAGAAAGGATCCGATTTAGGTGGTGTCAGTTTAAATAACGTAATTTCTGCTCTCTGACTCTTTGTTCGGTCTTTACCCAGGATTAAATCTGAAACTTTAAAACTGAGTTTCAGTTGTCTTATCTAAATGTCTGGTTGTTCTTTTGATGTCTGCCCGAAACATATGCTTCTCTTCAATGACCATCTAAAATTATTATGTTACAATGAATGAATAAGTCTAGCAGTGCTGTAAGTGGTGTGCAGTTATTGGTGCTCCTTTGTGTTTGTCAGTAGCCCTTGCACAGGGTCTGACAGGCTCCATCCATGCACAGAGATTATTTGAATTCCCCAGGTTTTTGATAGTTTTCAGAGGGGAGGGAGGCGAGAAAAAAGATCTATAAGCGTCTCTCTGAAGCACAATGGATAATTACATCCACAACGTGCTACATCACTCTTCATTTAGCTGCCACCTAATTAAAAAAATATATCGGCGATCAGATGACGTCAGCGCCAGAATTTGCCGCCGCTGTCGGGGGCGCGGCTCGCCCCCCGCTGCGGACAGCGGGGACAGTGGCGCGTCCGATTTGGGGCGCCCTGCCCGCTGTGCTCCCCTTCGCCCTGCGAGAACGAACTGCTCCCCGCCTGCAGGCCGATGGGCAGGGTGCCGTACCGCCACACGTGGTGACAATCACGAAATCGCGACAGCAGGTTAAATCTCAACCAGCCCCTCCCTCCACGTCCCCACCGCCCCCCGCCCCCGCCGCCAAGGGAGGAGCCCATCACTCACTCTCCCGAGCCCGGGCAGGGGTTTGTTGCCCGAGGGGCCATCACACGGTGCCTGCTGGGGTCGGTGCCCGCGCCCGTCGCCCTCCCCGCCGGCCCCGCTTTGTTCTCCAGCGCCGCTGCCCGCCCGCGAGGGGAGCCGGTCCCTGTCACGACACACTCCCGACTCCTCGCCGCCGGGCCGGGAGCCGCCCGGGGACCACCGCCCTCGGTACGGCCCAGCCGCCGGCACGGGAGCCCCCCGGCAGGGAGCGAGCTTCCAAACGGGTCCGGACCCTGCCCTGAAGGGAGAAATGTGGCAAGGAAGGGAGCGTGCACCGGGCCAGAGGAGCTGCCCCAGTGCCCCGCTTGCCACCTTCACGCCTGACATTTCTTGGCCATTTCGTTTCACGGGAAGATTTTAATCCGAGTGTTTCATACATCCAGGCTGAAAGCGTGCCTGGTGCAGAAGTACCTGTGAATGTATTTCTGGAGAGGGCTCCTGGAGGAAAAGTGCTCCACTCTTCCCGCTCAAGGCATAATGTTAGTGACGTACACGTGGCTTTTAATTAGCGCTGTAATCCTGCAACAAAAATACACATCGCTGTAAGGTGAAGGCATGCCTCTGCTGCACTTTTATAGCCTCTGAGACAAAGAGCAGCGATTCGGTGGGGCAGGTGTGAGGGGCAAGGTGATAATAAACATTACTTTACGATTGCTATCGATCTTCCAGCAGATTCTGTTGACAGAAGATGGAGATAACATCATGCCAAACAGCGAATGGCTCATGATGGTATTAAGTGTTCTCAGATAGTATCGTGGATTTTTTTTACACTTTGGACACTGCCTGCATTAGTGGAGCACCGATTAAAAAACTTTGAGTACATCTGCAAACTGCTGCAAATAATAGTACAAGCGCTGTGGGCCTTAGCCAGTGAAGTGTCCCATATACACTGCAGAGATATGCAGGGTGACACTGGGCTGTATTTTTTGCTGAGATATTAGCTGTAATGTAAAATTTAATGAAACTGTGCAGTGTCCCACACCGTTACTGAAACGCTCTAGCCTCTTAAGGTCTTAATTATGCACATTTAAACATTTACAGAAGCACAGCCTGAAACTTTGGCTGAGGAATCACCTTGCCATCAAGACTTCCTTTTGAATTCCATCTGGAAGCATAGAGTAACAAGGACAGTACTATTAACCACATTACCTTTTCTCACATCTCTACCAACTCATCTGGCCTAAAAGAAAAGCTGAGTCTTTATCCTGAAAATCCTGCATGCACAAAATTTTCATTGCAGTCAATGATATCTGACTTAGCAATTGATTTTCTCATTATTGTTCCCATGTCAATTATTTTCCCAGTCTGAGTCTATCTGCATTGCAATGAGTAGTCTGACCTCAGTGCAAGTACTGTGTTAGTTTTTAATCTAGTGAGCTGGAGTGTTCCTGACTGCTAAGGCATGTGTCAGTGAGGGCATCAACCTCCCAGTTAAATGCCCTGCACCTACTGGGGTTCTCATTTCTCTTTGCATGTTGTGTTCTGATCACAAGCACGGCCAGCCCCCACACAGTTCATACCGTCAGGCTTTGGGTGTGCTCCCCTGTCTGGATCCCTCTAAAAGCTTCCCCTCCTCCCCTGCAACTCTCTATGGGTGCACTTCCCACTGGACTCTGGGCGAACTGTATCCCTGTCTGCTCATCCTTCCCAGAACAGCTCAATTCCCCAGAGATCTGCAGGCAGATTAGTCGAAGTGGTTTACAAGGCGGTTAGTGTTTCTGTGGGTGCGGCTGTGCGGACTCACTTCAATCTGTGTGTCTCATGTCCATGACATTGCTGATATGAAGACACTGTCCTCTGTCACTGCCAGGGACATGGTTGCCCAGCAGCAAGCCACATCCAATTACATGCCATTATGCTTCCTTTTTAGAGTCCTTTTCCTTAAAAAAACAACATATCCTGCTTTTCATTACATCATATGTTATATTACAAGGAAGTCCTTTAAAATAATAGTAATTGGAAGGTAAATTCTCTGTTTGCTGATGACTGTTGCTGTCCCTTTTACCTGGAAATGATGCAAGAGCTTTTTCAGGCTTTGAAACATTGCACTGCCACTTCTGCCAACTGAGCTGAAGTTTTTCACCAGGCTTTGGAGGATGCAACTCTTTACAGCTTTGATAGAGAGGAGCTTTGCTAAGCTTGTGTCTGAGCTCCTGCTCATGGGCCAAGGAGAGGAGGACTATGTCCTTTACATAGGGCAAAGGTTAGTGTCTTTCTTCCTGTGACTGCTATTAAACCATAGCCCTAAAAGAGGAAAAAAGAAATTGAAAGCAAACATGACAAAATAGCAGCAACCTACCTCCTACTCCCCCCCAAACACATACTCGAATGCACCTATTGTGCACGTGGGGATGGGGAGGAGGAGAAGACCAGAAACCCCTTGATGCCAAGAGGCTATTGAGCTGCACAGGGCTTGGATTAGCAACCACGTCCTGAGCACCTCTTGGGACTTTCCTGTCGTGTTATACGTTCTTCATCTTCAGCATTTGTTCACCAGCACCTGGCACCTGTGTCAGTTTCATATTTTGTTTTTTTTTTGTCTTCAGTAGCAGGGTGAGCATGTGCCGCTTTCTGCCAGCACAAGAACCTTGCCAACTGCTTTTGGATGTCCTCAAGGTACAGCCGGCAGCTCCAGGTCCTCCTGCAGGCCTTCCTGTAATGCAGGCTCCTCATATTTGACTTTGGACCAGACACAATATTCCTAAGTATCTCAGGTTCCTAAATACTTACTTGCTGAAATCTCCTTTATTTAGATAGCAGCTATTTGGCAACTTTGGATGTTGCTCTTGTCCTGGCATAACCTTCTTCTGTAAGTATACCTCAGAATTAGTTGTATTTGCTCAAGAAGCTGGCAGGATTGTGATTTGCCTCACCCAAACTGGTGAGCCTAATAGAATGCTGTGAGGTGTGTTATGATATTGTAATGATGAACAAATATCAACCTTTATACTCAACCAAGACTTTTTGCTATCAACTTCTTTATCATTTGCCATCTGCCAGGCTGTTTGACATTGCATGGTGTAGGCTGGGCATGGTGGTCCTGACTGATTTTCAAGGATAATTTGGTCACATGAACTGCTTACAAGCTATGGTAGCTGTTTCTAACTTAAATGAAAATTTATGTAAGGAAAGCTAGTATTTATAATTGGTTAATCCAATGGCATGTGCTGTGCAACACCTTATCAAAACACTCAAAACTGAGTCAGAAGATGGCAAATAACAGGCTGCTTACTCAGTGACCTTTCTGGTTTAAAGCATATAGGTGTCTATCTGTCAGGTAACAGAAACTTTCAGGAATATCTTCTTGTTTCTCCAATTCTGTTGGATGTTGCTCCTGCTATTTATTACAGAATCACTCTGTTATCTTATCTTATCTCTGGTGGATGCACTTCTGTCTACAGAGGAACGTTTCCAGCTCTGTTCTTGTGCTTCAGCTGGCCACTGAAGGCTGTGACTAAGATTTCTGACTGTTTTAGGATGATGTGTTATTCAGTGTCTTTATCTTCTGTTACCCAAAGAAAGCCGCTTATCTGGAGGTACCTAGACCCTGTGTGTTGGCTGCTCATCTGGAGGAGCCACGCTGTCAAAATCCAGCCAGGCTGGGTCAGGTTCTGGGTTTGCCTCAACACAGATGCAAGTCAGCTTTGGTTCAAATAGGACATGAGGGAATGAATGCAGGGCTAACATTTGCTTCATATTAGTATTTTGAAGTGCCTCGCTCCCTTTATATTGAGCATGAGCTCATTTTGCAATTTTCTGGACAGATTTGTGCAGTTTGGCGAGAATATGATAAATGGCATCCTTAATATGATTTCTGATTTGTAGTGCTATATGGACTCACTCATTTTCACTGTGATTTATTTCTACCCATGTTCATGAATGCAAGAGTTTAATCAGAAAGCTCTTTTTATTTTTTTTTCTCTTTTTCCAATTTTCAATTGGAGTCCCATTGTGTCTTGTTGACAGACAACCTTCAAAAACCAGGTGAGGTTGCATCACGTTCTTTGTTACTCTCCAGTTGTTTCATTAGGGGTGTTTCTGAGACTCTTTTGCTTAATTCGCAGAAGCTTTTCACTTGCCAGGCATCCTAGTGGCACTCTGAATTATCCCACTGATGCTCTGAATAGAGCACTTAACTGAAGCCATTTACAGGATGAATTTCTTTAGGTATTTTAACCTGCCTGAGAATGTATAGGAGACTGCCTTGTTTTGGTATCTTTCATTATATAATCTAAAATCCTGCCAACCAAATTCATTTTCCATTTAATACCTCTTTTATAAGTTAATGGCCTAATTTAGCTTTTCCTCTCCTTATGTTTTCAATTCCACATTGATGCTTGTTCCTTTTTCTACACTTTGTGACTATTTTTGACCTCAATTCAAAGGATCATCCAAAATTGTGTCAGCTCATCTGAAACCTCCAAGACCTGAACTTCATGTTTCTATACTTAGTCTGAAAATCCTTTACCTTGGCTGAATAGATAGTTTGCTGTGTAATTTAGAACAGTATGAATGTAGTCTCCAAGCATTATTCCAATGCAAATAATCATAATTACCACTTTGCCCATCTCCAAAAGGAAGCCACTTGCCCTCCTACCATACCTACCATAAAGAGTAGAAGCAATAGTGTATTTGTCCTGTGGCACATCAGATTGGCTTAAAGCCATTTCCTGGCCTCCAGAAGTGGAAGCATTCCTTTTTAGTGCAGCCTGGGTGTGGGATCCTCTGCTGCCCTTTACCAGTTCTAGATAGATGGATGCAAATGGTTTAATTCAGCCCACTTTTCCCCAAAATTATCTTGTTCTGGGTACAAGACCAGAATGGGTGTCATTCTGAAGAGAGACCAGGAACTAATCATGCCTCTGATCTCTTGGTATGGGGAAGGATCAGAGATTATGTTCTATTCCATGCTGTGGGTGAAGAACCTACAGCAGCAGGGACCGAAGTTGTAGAGGGAGACAATTAATTCGTATATGACCACTCTTTCTGGCTGACATTGGTAATTAGATCATCTAAACTACTTGCCATTGCCTCCAGCCAAAAAGAGAGAAGTGGAGCCCTGAACTTTGCAACACAAGTGCTCGTTTTGCCTGGGATAGAGTTAACTTTCTTCACATTAGCTACTGTGGGATTGTGTTTAGGATTTGTGCTGAACACAGGGCTGGTAACACAGGGATGTTTTCATTACTGCTGAGCAGTGTCAAAGCACTGTGCCAAAGACTTTTCTGCTCCTTACACCACCCCAGTGTGGAGACTGGGGGTGCATTAGGAGTAGTCATGGGGTCAAGAGCATCATATTCCAGTCTAGGTTAGTATTACCATGTTTTGTGAATATTTCCTAGTCCTGTGACTGAGTTAACTCCCATGCCCTACTATGCCCTTGGATCAGTGCACTGGTAGGAACAGCTCCATAAAACTGATTTTCTGAATTTGGTGGTAGTTTCTACAGGGCTTGAAGGTGGTGTCAGGAATGTGTTTTACTAGCACAAAAGGCAATTAAGTGCAGTCAGTTGGGAACTTTCTGGAGGGAGGTGGTCACTCCAGTGGAGGTGAATCTGATGCAAATTCTTGCATTCACTAAGCACAGCAAAAGATAAGAAGGAAATGTATTTTGTTTTCTGCCTTCTGTGTGGTTATGAAGAGGCAACCACAACACACACTGTATGAAGCTGAAGAGCAAAACAAAACAAAACAAGTGCAAAGCAGTCCTCTACAATGACTGAATTGTAAAAAGGATACCGCTCTTCCAGTCCAGTGTCCTTCCTTCCCACATCACTCCAGGAGTAAGGAGTGTCATAGCTGAGACATTGCAAAGATTTCTCCCATTTGGAAGACAAATTTATGAATTAGGACACTTATTCTAGGCCTGGAAGAAACTGATTTTTTTTTTTTTTTTTTTCCCACTCTGCTCTGCCCCAGGATTTTCCTGTTCCTCTGACTCAGTGGCTTGGACATTTGTGGTGAGAAGGACATGCCTAATTCCCATTACCTGTAAAATATATACTCTCAAATACCTCACTGACCTGCCTGGAGACAGCTGGGGTCTGAAAGCACCCAAGGACATATTTTGGTACTGCTGCTGCAGGCTGGACACCTCAGTGCATGCAAGGTAGTGCTGCAGGAGAACAGGACTCAGAGCACCCCCTGGACTAAGCCGGGGACTGTGCAATAATAAGAAGAAAACCAAAAACCAAAACCCAAAAACAACAAAGAAAGAAATAAGGCAGAGTTAGTTGTCTTATTTCATTTGTGGGTCTCATCAGAAGCAATCCATGTTGCTTTCTCTCTCGGCAAAACAAGATCATGGTAGACCTACACTGGCACAAGTGTTGATCAAAAGGTTGCAAAATATAACCAGTAGATTAGTAGATGCCTCAGAGAGATGGCCCACGTAGTATGTACACCCAGTTATGTAATGCTTTATTTTTCCTGGAAAAAAAGGGAGGACTCAAGCCATTGTTTACAAATTGGCAGTCAGATTGCTCATTTGCGTGGTGCTGTTAAATCCAAAAGTTACCCCACAAGTGGGCCTGGCCCAATGTTCTTGAACAAATTTATTAATGATGCCTGACAGGCTGTCTATGTCTGGGGATGTTCAGTTATTAGGTAGAAAATTAAACTTACAGCTGTATCACCCCTGTGAAAAGAATACAAAAAAGTACATCTAAAAAGAACTATAAAGAACATAAAAATCAATATTGCAGGGCTAATGGCATGTTTGCTAATACTCTGTTGCTGAGAAAATTTGGCTTTTTTTTAAAACTAATTTCTTGTTGTTTGTTTAAGAGTTTAACTAAACCCAGTTGAGTTGCCTTTTGTTTGGGATGATATGACTGAAACCCATCAAGAAAAGTATATGGGAGTTTTTATGTTATTACTTAATTCTCCCCTTATTCTATAGAAATGTAGTAACTCCATGAGTCCCACCTTCCTCCCTGTGAAGACAGAGTAGCCTCCAGCCTAGTGAAGGTTCCAGCCACAACTGCATCATCGGCTCCTTCCACTTCCAGTGCTCAAGTGCCACTGGCTTTGGTGGGAATGAGGGGGGATTTCAGTGACCCTAAGGAGCCATGCCCCGATTCCTAACAGGCTGAAAAACACTGACAATATAGTTGATACAGAGGAAGCTGTTATCTGCATGTTTGCCATCTGAGGATAGATGCTGACACTACCCAATCCCACTGAAATCTCTTGGAGATACAGTGGGTTTCTAAAGCAGTGGGCAAAGCATGGTTGCTTCTGGTTAAACAGAAGAGGCCAATGTGTAGGGCTTTTACTGCCTCAATTTCCCAAGGAATTTCTAATGAGTCAGAGTTAAATCTAGTGTTTAAAAGTAAAATATGGTTATGGCTCTCAAATGCAAGCTACATTTAACAGCCATATATTGATTTTTTTTTTCCTGTGTAATTTTATTTCTGTGAACATTTCTGTTTTCTTAATTAGTAGCCTTTTAAAGAGAGATTTAACATCTTCATTATCAGAGGGTAACTTATGAAACAGCTGTATGGAGAGAAAGGGAGAGACAGAGAGGGTGGGGGAAAAAGAAAGCATTGGTGAAAGACTTTCTATCTGTACTTCAAGGGAATGTGTGTGTGCACATGCACGTGCCTGCACAAGCTCATAGACAAGCTGACCCTGACGTTACAATTAAGACAAAATAGCAGTGGCAAAGCTGGTGACAAAACTCAGCAATTTCCAATTGCACAGTCACCCTGTAACGGGAAGAACTGTTTACCCCATGTTCCTTATTAAACTGAAGTATTTTATTTAATGAGCATGACTCATGCAAGGTGTTCCCATAAATCATCAGCTGGTTTACAAACTCAATAACTAGGCTTCCTGCTATAACTAGGCTGTGCACACCTTAAATTATTAACACGCCAGGGCCTTAAGGCAGATCTTTGATGATGATGATATAAACACTGTGAGGACAAGGTGCTCTCTCAGCAAAAGATTATTGACTCTAATTACCATTTACCACAGGAAAAAGAAAAGAAAAGACAATAAAATATGAGGGAGAATTTAAATCTCAGATTTAATTTTATGAGGAGTTTTAAACTCCCAAACTTTTTGTTGTTGTTTTTGCTGCTGCTGCTGTTGGCTGCTGCTGTTGCATGATACTCTATAGTTGGCTGATCTTGAAAGCATGACAGTTGTTAAGCAGAAAAGAAACAAAAAAATAAAACATGAGAGAATGTTCAGTTGATGCTATGTACATTCTTTGAAATGGATGGAAAAAGGCCAGAGGGAACAGAAAATGATAATACATTGGAAAGAATCCCAGCCTTAATTGTTTTCATGTATGTAATGTAATAAAAAGGTTAAAGCACTAATATGCCTGACTACAGTCATTTGGTTTGAAAACCAGAACTGCAGGTCAGCCTTTAAAAAAAGGAACTGTATACTATTATTATAGGCCTCAATTTTACCCAACCCTCATTATAAGATTTCTGGAAGTAATGGTGTAGGGGTTGGAATGCACTTATTTCTGTCCAGGTGAAAGAGCAGAGACAGTCCCACATACAGCCCACATTTAATTTCTGTGAGCATAAACTGCATTAGAGAGTGGCACAGTGAGGACACTTAAACCAGATTTGGCGTAGTCACAATCCTAAGTAACAAATGAAAACAAAACATGCCTTCCACTACAAAGAGGAAATTACTTTCATTTTAAAGGCATGTTTACAATGTTGTTGCTTTTTTAACCTAATTTTTGAACCTGTGTTTTTTATTAATGCAAACAGCAACTTCTTACATTTTTAATGATCTTTCCATGCTGTCAGATCCCAAAGGTACTTGGCAGATGGTACAGCAAGGGCTCGCTTTATACCCATTGCTGAAATAAACCATTTGAGGTTGAAATAGGGCTATCATCCTGCCTTATTATGATAATAGGATCATGTCTGTAACTCTAGCAGGAAGAATTTTCTCCTTCACATCTCCAAGGCGTCAAAATCTTCCCAATTCTTAATTTTTATTATTTTACCTGTCAGTTATTTGTGGGTGGAAATAATGGTGTCCCTAAGTTCACTTCTTATCTGACAGTACTGTGCAGCTACAAATGAAGAGACTTCTTGTGGACCGATTCTGTGACTTACACATGAGAGGAAAAGAGGCCAAACTGTGCAAGAATGGAGGCAGTATATTATTATTTCCCCTCAAAAAGGGCTAGAGCTGTGATTAAATTTTCCTTTTAAAAACTAGCCCCTCCATCAGTACCAGTGGGTTGCAGCTGGAATGCTGGTTCAGTATTAAGTCTTAGGAATATACACCATGTAGAGAGTCACTGATACCATATTCTGCCAGATTAAAGCTTTCCTTGGAGGAAAGCCTCTATCCAAGCTCTGATCAGTCCCACTCCTACTTAACGTGATATATGGCACAATCTCAACCAAATGTTGTATGCTACAGGCAGACAACCTGTGTTTCACTGTGGAAAGCTTTAAAGTACTGGTGCTGCTTCAATTGTCCTAGCAAGAGATGTTGCTCTGTGGAAATAGAAATGTGTTTTGTTGAGAACATTCTCCCTCAGTATTGCATAAGACAGAGAGATTAAGTGCATGATGCATGATCTCCAGCAATAGTGGATCCTTGGTTTATGTGTGCCATTTCATCCGGATGTTAGTGTTCTACATTCATATCAGGACTGAGAAAAATGAGTTGAATGCAGTGCTTTCACTCTCTGAGGTTTATTGTCCCAGCAATGAATGGGAGATATACATGAGTAACTTGTTAATATTACTGGGAGTTAGGAAAGCTACAGAGTGTGCATTGTGTATAAAACTTATATAAGTGTAAAAAACTGTGCATGGACACGTGCTTGTCAGAGAGATTAAGTGAATAGAGAAAGAAAACTAAATGTGTTCACATATAATAATGGTAAAAAAAAAATCAACATTTCTTTGTCCCCACAGCTCCATTAACAAGGGATATGGTTAATTTTAATTATACAAGTCAGGAATTTCAGTGTTTCCATAGAAACCCCATCTTTGTTCCTCTTTGTGCATGTATTTCTGCCTTATCTTTACTTGTTCACAGAACATAAAACAACCGTATGGCACAAGTGCTCTCTAGTAATAGAAATGAGTGCTCTTCCTTTGCACTGTCTCATGACCACATTGTGGGCTGAATATGCAATTCTGCTCTTATGTGTGACAGATAAATTTCAACAGAGTTCCTACAGAGTGAAACTGCAAGGACAGAGCTGGGAATCTGGCCCTGCCCTTGTGTTTATGGTGTTGTTGTGTGATTTACCTCACATTCTGTCGCCTTGCCCACTAATGGCATCTTGAGAAAGTCGCAAAGTGATGAGAACAGGTTCTGTGTTGTGCTGGAGTAGGAGCTATGTCAATCAGAGACAAGAAATAGCCAACTAATTATTGCCTGGCACGTACAGAAAACAGAGCTGGCAGCTGATGGAGCTGCCACAGTTGCTGTAAGCACAGAGGCAGCTTGCTGAAAGCGCAGCGAGGGAGTGAAGGTAGCAAGTTGTGTGAGGGCAGTTGAAGAAAAGTTGTTTTCAAGGTGTGTTCTGGACCACTTGTGTCAGCAATTTATTTATGCAAGAAAAGGCTGAAAGAGGACTTGCTTGCAGCAGAGATCCCTACCTAGGCCTGCACAGACAGCCAGGAAGTTAATTTCTAAACTTCATCTGTGCTTTAGCACTATCCTCTTCCTGCTGCTGGAGTGACCTGCCACATATTGACTTGGTTTTGTGTTTGTGGCTGATTCCATGGCAGCTCTGGATGGAATGGGAAGAAGGCACTATTTGCTCATGTTCAGCATATTGTCTGATGGCCAGGCAGCACCATGTGCAGGGAGTGAGACACATGCTGAGGGGTTTGCTATGGTGAGAGCTTGAGATAGAAAGTGAGAACTTCAGTTCAAATCTAGAGTCCTATCTTTCATGGCAAGGCTCACCAGTCTTCATCACTTTTTGTGTCTGTAGGTTGTGTGGATTGGCTTGATTGCAGTAAATGGATGCCCACACTTAATGTGCAACTGCTTCTGTGGGAGTCTAACCATAATTTTGACTTCTGCTTTTGGGAAACCTCAGAAATGGTCACAGCCATATCAGAGAGGAGAGGCAACATAAAGGCAGGTGGTGCTACAAGCAGGAGAAATGTCATTACTGTGAAAAGCAGATTAAGCAAGGCAGTGTTAGAGATAAATCTCTCATTTCCATTTCTGCATACAGATGTGCTTCAGCATTGGCTGCCTTTCTGTCACTAGTTTACAATCTATTACACAGATTTATTCTTGGGTTCTATGTTTTTCTTTATGTGGAGCATTGTTTCTCCACAGCAGACTGACTTCAAGAGCGTGGTTGTTGTTTGAGGGTGTTGGAATTTCACAGCTCTGGAAGGCCTGGAAGATACCATCCAGCAGAACACATGGGGCTGTCATTTAACCACAGGACTGGTGGTGACTCCCAGCTTACCTTGAAAGGTACACACCACTGTCCTGAGAGAGAGAGGATCTGGAAACAAGCACAGGTACACCTGCAGGTATAGCAATAAATGCTGGATGCGCAATTAAGTCTACCTGTCATCTTTAATGATTCCAGGAAGAATGCCTCTCTTCTGGTGGAGGGAAAAAGAACACACCTTTCCACCTAGAGATCAATAGGCTCAGCATGAGCAGTGAGACACCCTGAGCTTCCAAATATGTGTGCATTTGTAAAACTGAGAGCCACTGAGTCTTAGGAAGACTGATTTCACCTCCCAGTCCAAAGCTGCTTTCAGGTTTGCATTCTAGTTCTTTCATTAAACACATGTAATAAACACTGACACAACTTGCCATGCAAGAATGTACTGGAAAGTAACAATTTTAACAGCTACTCTCACTTTTCCTGCCCATGTATTTAAATAAAAGTGGTTTTTTTAAGCTAAATGAAAAAAGGGAAAGACACGAATTAGGCATCCTGAGCAACTTGTACACCACCACTCTGTGTGTGGGAATGATACGGAAATTTTAATCTCTTCTACTAGTTTGTTGCTGCTCTGGGAGGAAACAACAACAACAAAAAACCTGCCTGTAAGTACTTGTTGAAATAATAGCCACATCAAACCAGATGTTGGCCAGATGAGCAGTCTTTTCGTATGTGTTCATGTTCCCCTTGCTAATATTTGATTTCTGTGCAAAAATTAAACCTCACTTAGTGCCTGCCTACAAGCTGGAAAGACTCCAGATTATTAGGACATTTTAACACTCTTATATTTTAAACTAAAAGATCAAAAGCATTTGCTGTACCTTTTTTTTTAAATTTTTTTTAAGGTTACTTAAGCAAAAAATGGCAACAAAAAATTCAGGGGGCTGTCTTGATTGAGTTGGCTCCTATGGGATGTTTTGCTGAGGAGAAGGTGTATGTTATACTTAGATGTGTCATGTAAAGTTACAGATGTGGGATCCTGCTCTGCACCTTGAACCAGGTGTTAGGGCACCACAGAACACAGTTGTCGTGCTGCCAATCTCATCCATTAAGTGGCTTTCAGCAAAGCATGCCAAGTAATAAACTAGTCATGGTAAACCTGACATTTTAGCTCTTGCCAGAGAAACCCGATTCCCACACAGTAGCACAGAAAACATTTTACGATGAAGATTTCACAAGTCAAAATACCACTGTTTTTGTGACTCTCGCTATCCCAAGGGTAAAAAATTGAATGAGTCATTTAGTTCCTGAAAAGCAATAAATTCATGTGGATTTAAGTAGTTCACAAAACAAGCTTTTTACCCTGTCACAACTCTTCCCCGTTATGAGAAGTTCAGAGTCCTTCTCTGACAGTAAAGCTGCCACTTCTGGGAGATGAACTTAGCAAACATGATGAAGCATCTCCTGCTGTCCTTCAAGGCTTTATACTGAATGTGTCTTAGGATGTGTCTCAAAACAACAGGGAAAATTTGTCCAAGGTAATGTGTCCCCACAAGTATCTTCTGGATGGCATAATTATGTGTTGGTGTAAGCTGGGGTTCTGAATCACTGCTTGTATTTATATGGGCATGACTGGGTCAATGGGGACAATGGTTTAACATTGGTGAATGGCCTTTGGGAGATAACCTTGAGACTCTGGGTCTGATTTTTTCCAAATAGTGAAGAACCTCTGTTCTACTTATGGTGAATGGAAACTCTGCTTCTTTTGTCTTCCTGGAAATTAGGCCCCTTGGTGTCTCAAACAAAACACTGGAAGAAAAATTTCCTAAAACACTAAAGCACTTAAGCATCTTCTGTTCTTCTGAACATTTTGATATCAAAATAATTTCTGGGTCCAAACCAAAGCCTACACTAGGAAATTCCTAAATGCTCTGAGAGTTTGCATTTTAAGTCCTACTCAAATGAAGATTTGATCTAGTTTCTAAAAATAGAATCATGTTGAACTATTCATCAGTGACATTCTACCACCCAATTTCAGCAGACCTGTTGAGTGTTTGCATCCCAGAGTAAACTGCCCTTTTATTCTTCATGGCTCAGGATGATGTGGTGATTCCATCAAGTCTTGAGGCTGGCTCAACTGTATGTTTATCTGAAAGCTCACAAATTCTGGCTGTGGCCATTTTCCCTTCCACAAGTCCTTTTAGTACCAAGTGAAGTGTTCAGTGATATTTGGAATGCTTGATGCAACTAGTAGACTCATACCTGTATGTTGCCATGCTACTTTTCCAAATGAATGACAAAATTTCTGGATTTATCCACTCTATGTGAAAAACAGTCCTTCTCCATGGCCTCACTATATGCTAAATCATTGCTCCTTAAGGGTTTTGTTTGTAAAGTGGCACAGATTTAGCATAGCATGTGTTTTATTTTGAGCAGACTCTACATTATAATGCAGCAATGTAATAGAACTCTTCTGGTTGACAAACACTCTGGTGTAAATGATTTAATTTACTAGCTGAAGCATGAGTCTACATATTATTGTACTGATCAGTCATTGCATACTAAAATCACTCATCCTTAATGTAATGATTTGGTATCCCTACAGAGAATTTGAGTCATCAGAAAGTCATTAGATACAGTAAAAAATGAAAATTACTATTACACAGCAGTAAACACTATTAACTGTTAGTTAAAACAGCATTTAATTTAGCAAGGCAACAGTTTACAAATTTCTCTAGTTTACTTAGTTCTCATATAATTGTGACTATAAAGCTAATGCTTCCAGTGCCAATAGCATGACACAAATATGGGGTGGGAGAATATGATCAAGTATTTCAGCTCAAAGGAAAGCAACTACGCATCATTACAGAGCATCATGTTAATTTTTATCTTGGTGGTTCAGTCATATGATGAATGAATCCATGACTGATCGTAGAGAAGGCAAGAAAGAACTATACAGTTCTGCAAGGCATCCAGGCACAGAACTGTCACTCAGCAGTGGGGATGGTGTGATATTTATTCTCCTATGGCAAATGAGAAGTCACATCTCCACCAAGAGGCAGTGGAGCTGCTGCAAGGGGTCACATGGCTCAGTGGTGACTCCCACTTCACTGTCTGATTTTGAAGTTGAAGACCTCCATCCAGAGGGGTCCCACCATACCCATTCAACCAGTACATAGATGTCTTACTCAAGCAAATGGGAATCCCAAGATTTCTAAAGCTAGAGCTGTCCCAACCCTTCAAATATTTTTTTAAAACTAGTATTATTATTATTGTTTAGTGAAGGCACTTTCCCCTGCTTCAGGTAGGCCCATTTCACATTTGGATTTCAGTGGAAATTAAAGGGCATTTGTAGCCTCTGCAAAATTGCACTTTTTACTGGTAAGATGTTCTCTTGCAGGCAAGGCCCACAATAAAAGTCTCCCTCTCCTCCTTCTCCTTTCTTTTTCTTTTTTTTCTTTTTCTTTTTCTTTTTCTTTTTCTTTTTCTTTTTCTTTTTCTTTTTCTTTTTCTTTTTCTTTTTCTTTTTCT
>VZUI01004570.1:0-56573 GCA_013401135.1 Cettia cetti
CGTGGCTTTTTTTTTTTTTTTTTTTTTTTTTTAATCCCTTCAGACAAATACAAACTTGGGGTTTTTTTCTGTTTATTAGGTGTCGTTTACTCACTGGGTCTGAAAATGAATCTGACTACCAACATAAAGTGGACAAAATATATTCCCTCTTTCTTCTGCCTAGAGCATCCCAAGATACCTTCTAGGGCAGGGCTATGGAATTATGTGCAGGAAGAGTCATCAAAGACTGAGAAATCACTTTCAGTGAATCCCTGCTTCAAGCTCCAGTATTAAATCCAGTATTTAATCCTGACCTTTCCCCAAGCAAGCAGCCTCCTATGGATTTTTGGGGTTAATGCATTTCCATTGTGGCTGCTCCTTTCTCCTGTGCTTTGGTTATTTTTAGTTGGCTCGGTTAAGCCAGGGCTTTTTCAAGTTTTAAAGGAGTTGTATTTAAGGTGTCCACAGAAGAAAAAACTCTTTTACACATCAAGACCCTCTGTGAGGTGGTGGGGAAGGGCAGGAGGAAGAGTTGTATCCAGACAATGGGTGAAGGTGGAATGTCGGATTTTTTTCAGGAAAACCATGTAGGCAATTTGAGATTTAATGCCATTCCAATGATCTCAGTGGTCCAGGGCAGTAACTCTGACCTTCATGTGATCTCCCAATTGTACCAGCACTAATTTTAAAATTATTTCTAAGCCTTGATCACTGCAATTCACAAAAATCCTGGTGAAAGTCCATCTTAATCCAGTTATCATTTCCTATATCAATACCATTTTTGCTCTTCTTTTTTTTATTAAAATAATTTGATGATACTTAATCAAACACAAAATGTTCACTGCATTGGATCTGCAAATTTTCCTGTGTCAGCTGAACTTGTAATAGCATCAAAGACAGATGTTGGGTTGTTATTTGACCTGTTTTCTACAAAAACATTGATTGGAACTAATTATAGTTCCTATCATTTGAATGTAATTTTTTTTTTGGGGGGGTGGTGGTTTTGTTTGGTTTTTCCTTTTTCTTTTTTCTTTTTTCTTCTTTCTTCTTTCTTTTTTCTTTTTTTTCTTTTTTTACTTTTTCTTTTTTTTTGTTTGTTTTGTCTTGTTTTCTTTTTACCCATGTAAAAATTGTCCCAGTGTTGTTTGTTTTGTTTTATTTTCCCATTTTAAGTGCTCAGGTAGCTGGTGCTCATTCCCTCTTCTAAAATTTTCAATATTAATCATATAATGATTATGTAAAACCCATATTTTCCTTAAAAAAGCTAAAAAATTAGACAAATTTGGCTTTATTGGCAAGTCTTTCATGCTGGAGAACACCTAAACTTAAAGGTTTTTGCACTCCTTAAAGATATTTTCTAGGTATTTCTAGGTAATCTGGATTTTTTTAAAAAAATATGTAAAGCAATAATTAAATGTATATATTTATTTATAAATATTTAATATATACAGTTGTGTTTATCACAAATGACTGAGTGGCTGTCCTAGAAATTTGGAAAAATTTAGTTTTCCCCAGCAATGACAGCTTTCAGCCCCAAACATGAAATTTTGTGGAGATTAAAACATCCAAAGAAAAACTCTGGGAAAAAAAAAAAAAAAGAGGAGTTGAAAAATTGCAGTGAGGGATTGTAGCATCCCTCCTCCTTCTCCACACACACACACAAATGTGCACTTTTAAACATCATCATCATTTTATTTTCTGTAATATTTTTTATTTTTATCTCAATCAGCTAATTATATCCTGGGTGGTGATTTTTCATCCAGCTATTCTTGCCATTATATGTATGTGGCTGCTATTTTATGTGCCAAAAATCCTAGGAAATATATTTCCCCATTATCCCGTGATATATTATCACAGGAAAAACCTTGAGTGTGAAATTAGGGGGTTTTCCAGGGCTGGAGAAATCCTGATTTCTTTCATTGCCCTCTAGTGGGCTCGAGCTCTTCTGCAAGGGCAGGGAATGAGGAGCTTTCCCCTTCTCTTTGTGCCACACAAACCGTCAGGTTTTCTATAATTTCAGTTATTTGTCCGTATTTGTGTGATTCCTAGAGGATCATTTCAAGGATCAGATGCAGCAGAATTATCTTGCTGGGGTTTATAAATTATGACAAAAAGAGGATTCTGTGCTTTGTGTATTTTGCTGAGGAAAGCAGGAGATGGGCATTACCCGAATGAACGTTCCCCAAGTGAATTTTGGGAAGGACACTTGTAGGTGCTGGGCTGTCATTGAAATATTTACAGTCTGGAGAAGTAGATATCAGGTTTTCATAATTTTCTGCTGTTGCAGTTGTGAAGAACTGTGAATTCATCTAGCTGAAGGAGGGCTTGGCAAATGTTCCATCCCATTTATTTGTGATTTATCATAGAATCTTAGAATAGTTTGAGTTGGAAGGATCATGGGCAGGGACACCTCCCACTATCCCAGGTTACTCCAAGCCCCATCCAACCTGGCCTTGGACACTTCCAGGGATCCAGGGGCAGTCACAGCTTCTCTGGGCACCCTGTGCCAGGGCCTCCCCACCCTCACAGGGAAGGATTCCTTCCCAATATCCCATCTATCCCTGCCCTTTGGCAATGGGAAGCCATTCCCCCTTGTCCTGGCCCTCCAGCCCCTTGAGGCAAAGAGAATAAATTTGGACAGTAACATCAAAGGAAATCAAACACAACTCCAGACTTTTTTTTTTTTTTTTTTTTTTAATTGGCCAAAAATGTACAAATGTATAGTATATAATAATGTATTATGGCTTGCTGGTCTTATTAAGTAGATGACTTTTTCATGTAAAATCCCTGTTTAATATATGTTGGCTTCAAAAAAAGTTGTATTTTTGCACTGTCCTGGAAAAAGAGGAAAGGAAAAACCTCTTAAGGGCATTTTGGAAATGGCAGCATAATTCTGTCTCAGATACTTGGGTTAGGTCAGGCATTAATTTAGATCATGAGAAAATCACAGTGTTCATTAGAGAGCAGAGCACGAGGGAGTCGGGCACCTGTGCAAGAGGCGAAAGCAGGGTTGTTTAGAATCCTGGAATAATGGGATTGTTTGGGCTGGAAAAGACCTCAGAGATCATGGATTCCAACCATCCCAGCACTGCCAAGACCACCACTGACCCATCCAAGTGCCACATCCACATGGATTCTAAATCCCACCAGGAATGGGGACTCCACCGCTGCCCTGGGCAGCTGTGCCAAGGCTGGACAACCTTTTTGGGAATGAAATTATTCCTAATATCCAATGTAAACCCCCCTGGTGCAACTCGAGGCCATTTCCTGTTGTCGTGTGTGATGGATTCACCATCCACAAACAATAGGTCTGTATCCAGTGACGTGATGGGTGTCACATTTGCTGCCTTCCAGTGGGTTGGAATCTCCCTGGTTTGCCAGGATGTTGAGAAATGATGGAATGTGGCTCGGGGAGTGCTTCTGGCAGCTCCCTCAGCATCTTTGGGTGGATCCCATCCCACCCTGCTTGTCATAGTGTTGCAGCAGGTTGACGACGGCCTTGGATTACAGGATTCATTTTGCTCCCTGTTTTCTCTCTGGAGAACAACTGGTCTGACTGTTAAAGACTGAGGCAAAGAAGGCATTAAGTACTCCCACCTGCTCCTCATCCTTTGCTGTTCCATTCCTCCTGTAGCCAGCAAAGGATGGAGATTTGTACATCCGTGTTTGCGGATGTGCATTCAGAGTGGCAGGAAAAAAAAATCCTGCAGCTTTGCACTTCACTTCAGGAATGACTCACTCCCTCTGGTGGGAACATTTCATTCTGAACGTGTGATGCTCCTTTCCCTCCTCCTCCTCCTGCATCCACCCCCCTCCCCACATTCCCATTCTGCTGCTCCGTGTGTGACATCTGCTCCGAGTGCTGCAGAGCAGCACTTTGGTTTCTATGGTAGCTGCTGTAGCCACTGGACCCATGGACTGGGAGGGAGAGGAGGAAAAAAATGCTCAAAGTGGCCAAATTCAGGTGCAGGATGTCCATTCTCCTTTGGTCAGAGGGCTGGGATGTTTTGGGAAAGGGTGTCCCAAGGGCAGGTCGCTCCCATGGGTGGCAGCTGCCAGGACATTCCAGTGTCAATTCCTTCCTTCTCCTGGGAAAAGTGCCTGCCAGCCAGCAGTGAAGTGGAAGGTGTGAAGAGCAGCAGAATTTGGGTTTTGTTGAACATCACATTTCCTTTTGTCTTGCTTAGGTCTCCAGTTTGCAGTGAACTCGCCTCAGCTTCTGCCTTTAAGATGGTGAAAATGCAGATGCCGACCTAAGATATTGTAATTAAGTGTCTATTTATAACAGAGTTTGTCATTAGAATTAACGTGTCATTTTTTAAACAAGGGAGGATAATGCCAGTTCACAATCTACACCTGTAGCTGTGGGTTTGTATTTTTTTTTTTTTTTTAATTTTAAACGCAGTTCTTCTTTGATTTGTTCTGACTCTGAATTCATTAAGAAGCCTGAATTAGCATCCTGCCACATTGTCTGGGGCTTCTTCACTCCTCCGTCCCCTCAGGTACAAACAGCAGGATTCTGTGCCAGGATTCTGAACTTCACCTAAAAGGGAAGCTGAATAAAATACAGAGCCTACTTCTTCATTTTTAAACATTCTTTGTAGAATGGAATCAGAATAAGGATTGTAGCAACAATTCCTGCCTGGAAAGGGTTGTCCAGCCCTGGCACAGCTGCCCGAGGCAGTGTTGGGAGTCCCCGTCCTTGAAGGGATTTCAAAGCCATGTGGATGTGGCACTTGGGGACATGGGTCAGTGGTGGCCTTGGCAGTGCTGGGAATGGTTGGACTCAGTGATTTCCAAGGGCTTTTCCAACCTTAATGATTCTGTGATTCCACAATGTCATTATGCCGCACCATTGCAAAGATAAATCTATTTTAGAGCAGCTTTTTCATGGGAGACAAAGCCAGCAGCAGCTGGGATCCACAAACTAATATGAACTTGGTAAATCACAAAATCATGGCATGGTTTGGGTTGGAAGGGACCCTAAAGATCATCTTGTTTCAACACCTGGGAGAGGACAGGTTGTCAGGGATGAAGGTTGTGCCTCCTGTGCCTGTGTGTGGTGTGTGGGCACACGGATAATCCTGAGCTCTGATGTATCTCCAGATGTATCTCCAGGTCCTGTCTGGGTGAGGGGAATTTAGTGCTGGATGTACTTCAGAGAGCCCTGAAGAGCTCTCATTGTGGCAGATGAACAGGTCCTTTTCAGGTCCATGCTTTTTTGTTTCTTTTCATTGAAATGTGGTTTTTATTCCATTTCTTATAATCCTTGGAATTTCAGGATGTTAAGGCCAAATGTTTCATCTTATGTGAAGAATATTTTAAATCTTCAGCATTCCTGCTGTACTTTGTATGATTCTATTATCCAGCTGTGTTTGCACCTTGCATTTTTTTTTCTGTTCCATTTTGTCACTCAATCCCATTTAATCCCATATAATCTTTCCTGGAGTCTTTATCATCAAGCCAGATCTCAGATCCCCCCAGCCCAAGTAGTTGCCCATAATAAATCCTCTAAAATCAGTTGGAATCTGGTGTCTGAGGAGCTCTGGTGCAGTTCTAAAACAGCTCAAATCTGACTTCTTTATGGAAAACTAAGGCAAACTGGATTTTTTATGGAAGACTGCAGCACAAGAAGAGCCTTTACCATGATCCCTAGTATTTATGGTTCTCTCCCAGCTTTAAGGTGCTGCTTGTCTCCCTGTTTTACCCTTAGTCTTGCTCATATTCCCATGTATTTTATGGACCATTTTCCAGTTACATGGAAATCCCAGCCATCCTTAAGGACACTCCATTTCTATTTGTTATTAGCAGTCCTTATAAACACCTTTTTTACTTTTTTCCCCCTTTTTGTCTGTGAGGAGAAAGGCTTCATAGCCTCTAAACTGGCTCAGCTCTGACTTGAATCCCTCAAGGTGTCACATCGGGTAAATCACACGCAGAATCACAGAATCAACAGGGTCAGAAAAAAATCAAACGTCATAAATTCCAATCTTTCTTTAAATCCTACTCTTGCCTTCTAAACACAGCCAAAAAATAAAGGGAGATATCATTAAAAGGTGATTAAATTATCTCAGTCCTCCCCCTCAGAGAATCACTAAGGGTGGAAAAGATCTTCAGGGCCATCGAGTCCAACCTGTGACTGATCCCGAGTTTGTCACCCAGCCCGGAGCACTGAGTGCCACCTGCAGGCCTTCCTTGGACACCTCCAGGGTGGCTCCCTGGGCAGCCCCTTCCAATGATTAACAACCCTTTCCATGATGAAATTCCCCCTGATACCCAACCTGAAGCCCTCATGGAGGGCACCGTAGATTCCACCTGGTTTCCATTATCCCATAAAGGTGCATAATTGCCATAATCTCAACTGAAAATAGTTTTTCTTTTGGAATGAAGATGATCCCACGTTTTCCATTATTTGGCCCTTTTGCACCTGTTTGTTTTTCTTTCTTGAGCTTAGTTTATGACTTACGTGTCTATGTGTGGATCAATGTCAGAAGATAATATCAAAAAAGGGATTAGCACGTAGCAATGGTCTATTAAATACTGTAATTCATCATTGTGCAGAGGCCATCATTAATTTAATTTGTTTAATTAAAATAGCCCATTAAAATGGATTTAGTTACTGGCACCAATCCACTGCTGGCTTCCTTTTTGTTACTGGGACATTTTATTATACAAAGTCGCACCAAATTCAACATTTTGCTAATTGAGTCAGTGGTTCAATTTGAAATTAGTGTTGCTGGGAAGGAGAAACAAATCAAATAGAGAACCTCGTTAGCATTTAGGACTTAAGACAGGGGGTTTCCTTATTTCCCTTTTAGTGGCTGTGAGCAGGAGGTCAGGTTGTTCAGTGAACATTAAAAAATGTCATCCCCTGACCTGCTGTTTGCCTGACAGTGCCTCGTGTTTATCCTGACAGGAAGAAGCAAACAAAACAAAATGAAAAGGTAATGAGGTAGAGCACAGAGGGGATGGGAAATCTTCCCCTCAGAAAGCTCTGCAATGTTTATTAATGCTGCTGGGTCAATGGAAAAATGCAGCCTGCAAAAAAAACCAAAAACAAACCAAAACCACGGAGTGTTTTTCCATTTCAACTTGTCCTTTTGGAATTTGCCCATGTTAGAAAAGACAAAAAATGAAATAATTCTATCTCTGAGCATAAAATCACAAAGTATATCGTGGTCAGCAGGTTTTGTTTCGAGTGTGGTTTTGTAACTGTGTATGGAGTGAAAAAAGTCCAGTGTTACCCTTTTAGTGAAGTCTTAATTGTTAATAATTAACTTAGAATCATGGAATGCTTTAGATTGGAAGGGAGCTTAAAGCTCATCCCATTCCACCCCCTGCCATGGGCAGGGACACCTTCCACTATCCCAGGGTGCTCCAAGCTCTGTCCAGTGTCCTTGGACACTTCCAGGGATCCAGAGGCAGCCACAACTTCTCTGGCCAACCCGTGCCAGGGCCTCCCCACCCTCATAGCCAGGAATTCCTTCCCAATATCCCATCTACCCCTGCCCTCTGGCAGTGGGAAGCCATTCCCTGTGTCCTGTCCCTCCATCCCTTGTCCCCAGTCCCTCTCCAGCTCTCCTGGAGCCCCTTTAGGCCCTGGAAGGGGCTCTGAGGTCTTCCTGGATCCTTCTCCAGTTGAGCTCTCCCATCCTGGCTCCAGAGCAGAGGGGCTCCAGCCCTTGGAACATTTCTTTGGCCTCCTCTGGAATTTCTCCAGCAGCTCCCTCACCTTCCTGCTGGCTTCTTTTTTTTTTTCTCCATGGCTGTTCACATTCTTCTTTCTCCTGCCATCTTCCCTCTTTGGGTTGGGTTATGGGGCCTTGAAGTAGATCTCCCAACCCTTTTTCCTCTACAAAAGCCCAGTATGTGCCTGGCTGATCCACCCTGGATGAGCTACTCCAGTTTCTAAAACTTGAACACAAATGTCTGATGGCTTGGGAATGGGTAGGGTTTGGTAGAGGAAAAATTGGTTGCCTGAGGTAGCATCTGGTGCACTGTGTGACTCTTCAGGGAATCTGTGCCATTTGTGTGGGGCTGTGTAGGGTGAAAGGGTCTGGAGAAGTCCTGTGAGCTTCTGGGACAGTGGATGGACATCAAAGTGAATCTGAATCTGAATTTGGGCAACTGAATCCAACCTCCAGGTTACCAGCAGATCCCTCTGCTGAAGAGATCCAGAACTGTGTCGTGGAGTGAGCTACAGTTATTGGACCCCAATTTGGGCTGGTTTATTCTCTGTTATGGGTCCAGGTGGAGGCCAGGCTGTCTGTGGTGTGCTGAGCCTGGCCTGGCCTGGGCCCAGGTGCTGCCCTGCCCTGGGCACACTCCTCAGCTCAGAGTGGTCACTGATGTGGTTTTAGCCTTGCCTCACTCAGGAGCTCCAAGGCCCAGGAGAGGCCTGAGGGTGACAAGGGGACAGTTCCCAAGGGGCAGTTCCAGCAGGACTGGACCCTTGGGAGCAGCAGGATCTGGCTGCTTGGATGCGAGCCCAGCTGCTCTTCTGGACCAGAGTGTCTGATGGATGACTCAGCACGCTCGATTTTCCAGGATGAATGAAGTCATTCCACGGAATTACTTCCGGGAATGAGAAAGACTTACAGTGGTTCCCTGAATTGCAATGAAATCAAGGAATACTCCGACATAACCTGCCTCAGGCAGATGGGTGTTGTCATGCCTGCTGAGAAAATTGATGGAATATTTGGCAAAAAACCCATAAATTTCTCTGGTGGTTGGAGATTCTCAATTATCCAAGCAGACAAGGACCATTGGATGGGGCTTTGAGCAGCCTGGTCCAGTGGAAGGTGCCCCTGCCCATGGCAGGGCAGTTGGACCAGATGAGATTTTAAGGTGCATTCCAACTCAAACCGTTCTGTGCTTCTGTGACCTAGGGACACTTGTGGGTGACACTGTCAGGCACTGGGTGACACTGGGTATATCTGGGATCTGTTGGCCAAATTATTTTCTGTAGAGCTGAGGAATGGGATGATGAGGGAACATGGAAATACTGAGTACAAGACTGTGATTTGTTACCTAGCAAACAAGCTGAGCAAGGAAAGACTTGTTTATTTTTTTTTAGAAATAGTAAAAAATAAGTATCATGAAGAGGGAAAGAAGCTGTTTAGGGTGAAGAATGATGGTAGCACAAATACAGGTGGGTATAAATTGCCCATCTTTATTTTTAGGATTGGAAATCAGATGTTTTATAATCATTGGAGCAGCTGGGTTCAGTAACAGCTGCCCAAACAGACAAGAAGAAGTGAGAAATTTGACAATTTATGCAACAGGGCTTGCAAAGTTCATGAAAGAATGGAAGATGTGAGCTTCCAGTGGCAGAAAACTCAACTGGATAACACAGGAGGAGGTTTTCCAGACCTGTGGCCCCACCACTACGAAGTGTAACTATTTTATGAACTCATTTCTCCTCAGTTTGTACCCATTTAAAAAACAGCTGTGACTACATTGAGCCATTGTACTGCATCCCCTGCCTGGCCATTATGAGTTTATAGATTAATTGGGGGAGCTGATTAATCAATATTTGATTTCCTGGGCCCTATGTTTTGTGTGTCCCACTGTTCCCAGCTGTTTGTGCAATGTCACAAGTTGCAAGGTCAGCTGGACTCAAAAGACCTGATTTACAGAAAATCAGCAAATTCTGTGGCCAGGGAGAGCTCCAAGGTCTCCCTGGAGCCTTCCCTTCAGGCTGGATATTCCCAGCTTTCCCAGCCTGTCTCCAGATCAGAGGGACTTCAGCCCTTGGAGCATCTCCGAGGCCTCCTCTGGACTCACTCCAGCAGGTCATATTTTATACAAACTCTCACACATCCTATTTATTTTTAAAATTAGTTTTATCATTTCCAGCTTAAAAAAAAATTGGAAATTATAAACATTAACATAAACAGAAAGTCCAACCAGTTCACCCACGAATGAGAGACCTAGAATTTATTTTCACCACTAAATTCAGAGGGAATACAGATCACAAACAGCTAAAAGACTGAAATTAGCCTTTTCAGGTATTCAATAATTAGATTTAAAAGAGCTGTAATTCATGGAGTAAAATGATATATAGTCTGTGTATGGATGCAAAAGTGATTTTAGGACTTTTGAAGGGATCTTGTTTTCAAATTTCAGGCTCTATTTTGCCAAAAGATATCAACTAAATCCTAGATGTTAGTGGTTCATGGTGTCTGCTGCAGGAGTAGAGCTTTCCTGTCAGGAACCATATTTAGTTAAGGTGATCAGAGTATCTGAAAACACCGCTCAATATCCACCAGCACATCCCTGATGTGAAGAACTGGATTGCAGATGCACTTTTTGATTTTTTTTCTTTAACCTACAAGGTTAATTATTGCTTTGATTATAGAGCTGGAATTGCCACCTATCACAAGCTCTGTGGGATGACCAAGCTTCTTTTGGCGTCGTGTTTTGCTACATATAATGTTTATTATTCCCAAAATAATACAATGTGGAACAGATAGTATCATCCTGGGACTGCCTGCCATGTGATGGCTTTCTCATCCTCACACTGCACTGATAATGCAGTTCCATTTCCATGTGCCACCTTTAGGCTGTGAGGGACATGATATTATTTTATGCACAGCTTAGAGGAAAAAAATGCTGCATCCCACTGATAGATATGTTTAATTAATATTATTTCCATGGAGAAGTTTGCCAGGAGCTTTCTGGAAAGTTGAGAAAAGAGGGTATCACTGTCAGATGAAAATATCCTCATTTTCTTGAGATCCTCCTCAAATCTATCACAGAACAACCCTTTCCTCCTGGGCACTGGGAAGCTGAAAGACCAAATCTCCTGGTGCTGACAAAGGTGGGGAAGCACTGAAATGTTTTCCCAGAAAAGCTGTGGCTGTCCCTGGATCCCTGGATGTGTCCAAGGGCAGGTTGGAGCAACCTGGGATAGTGGAAGGTGTCCCTGCCCATGGCAGGGGGTGGAATGGGGTGACCCTCAGGGTGCTTTCCATCCCAAACCATTCCATGATTCCTTGATTTTATTGCCATATTACATGGCAAACACAGAGACACATCCAGTTTTTTTCTGAGGCTTTGCAGATTAAGGGAACATTTAACTGCCATCCCAAACTTCCAGGTGAGAAAGCCAAATTTGTGGAATTGTCTCTAAATGAACAGGCAGTTGTGTTATCCATTAGCTCAGGTCTGAATTGAGCTTGGGCTCCAATTCTGGGAGAACACATTCCCATTGTAAGCCTTGCTGTGACAACGACTGCAGCTAGTGGGAGAAGTTTGGGAAAAAACTCACATTCTGGGCCAAAACTAAGTTAAAAGCTCATTTCACACAATGGCAAGTTCATACAGTGACACCACCAAAGCTTTGTGCAGGTATTTTTCCCTAAAAAACAAGTAGAGGAAATCTGTGGGATGTGTCACTGTTTGCTGTTATAAAGATCCCTCCATGTGGCATCCCACTCTGTCACTCCTTCTTTCTTCAGCCTTTTCCTTGGCATTTTTTGATCTAGAAACAATAAAGGATATTTGAACCCTAGATGGATTTGTGGAACAACTTCAGTCAGAATTTTTTTCCCCCAATGTTTCACATTAATCAAATCAACCCTAAAGGAGAGGGCTGGAGTGTTACCTCCTTTTTCAGTTTATTGAAGTGTTGCTGATGTAAATCCTTCTGACCATTTCCAATTACATAAAAAGGAGGAAAATAAAATATGAAAAATTAATTGTCAGCAGCTTTCATGATGAGCTGTATTGACAAAATGTGGTGTTTGTGTATAGGCAGTGAATAAAGTGCTTGGGATTTCAAATTCCAGGAGATGGGAGATAAGAAAAAAATAATCCTTGGGTGTCAGGGTTTTTTTAACCCCTTTTCCACAGTTTTCCTGTGGAACACACTGCAGACAAATTTCAAACCCCTGTTTACAGCACTTTGCAATTAAATTCTCATCAAAACCACTAATGGAAAAATCAATATGCTTCATCCAGCAGGTCTAAAGTTCCTCGAATTCAACCTGAAAAAAAGACAGGTTGAGACTGGCTTTTTACTCCTCCCTTGTTTTAAAAAAACACCAAATATTTTAGAAAACTTGAAATAAAACTTAGAACTCTTTTCCTCCTCTTCACACCATCTCTAGTGGGAGGTGTCCCTCCCCATGGCAGAGGGGCTTAGAACCAGATGATCTTTACCAGCCCTTTCAACCCCAAACCATCCTGTGATTCCTTGATTAAATGTGGCTCCTCAGAACCTGCCTGCTTGTGACTCTTGGTGTGTGTTTTTCCCAGCTGTTCCGCCAGCACGACACCAATAAAAGCGAATTCCTCCTTGGGCAGCGCAGCCGAGGCTCTGTCGGTCCCTGCGTGCTCCGGGGCCCCTCCAGCCATGCCCGAGGCAGAGCTTGCAAGTCCCGAGCTCTTTCCGAGGGGGAGCCTCAGAGGATGCTCAAGGAGCTTTGCAGTTCCAGATGAGGTGGTGGGATCGGGTCCCCGGAGCATCGGGGACGTTTTTGCTGACCCGTCTTTGCCGGCAGCAGAGGCGGAGCGTGAGCCCGGCTGCCGCGTCAGCATCATTTTAATTAAATATATATTGCTTTATTTAGCTGTGCGGATGGCACCGCTCCTATTACTGCTTCCAGCAGAGGACTGGAATGCAAATGGAGACAATTTAAGTGCAGGGAGCGAAGGGTGGTGTTAAGAGTAGGAGAAAACATCCAAATGAGACGGGGGGAGGAGGCTGGGCGGCTGTGATGGCAAACTTGGCTGAGATGTGCATTCACCCATCATCTCAACTCCTCCTGTGCACGCAGATCGCATTCCCAGCTCCACCCGAGCCTGCAGACTGCGAGCAGAGGCTCGGGGTGTTCGGGCAGCGTTATTAAAGCAGCATTAGTATGCAGGGAGATGCTCCTCGCCCTGCCGGAGCGGGGCTGCCAGCGCTCCCTCCTTTTGTTATGACAGCGCTGCTCCTCACGCCTTGAAGCAGGGCTAATGAGACTTAAAAGCTGAGCTAAATTAGGGAGATGGGGAAGTGAAGGCAGGGGTAGAGACTGGGATGATGGAAAAGCGTGGGCTGGTGGGAAAAGCAGAGAGAGGGGGAATGGAGACGGGGAGAGGCCCACGGGAGTCGGGCTGTGTGAGCAGAGCACCAGAGCCCGAGCGGGAACGGGAGCTTGTCCTGGCTCTGGCATAGGAAAGGTGGCTGAAGGGTCAGCATTAAAGACTAAAAAGTGAGATAAAAAGTCTAATCTAAAATTCACAAAGCAGGAAAATGGTGCTGTCGGGCACACGGTGGGATCCTTGGGGGTGTTCCCGTGCAGAGCCAGGATTTGGACTTGATGATCCTTGTGAGTCCCTTCCAGCTTAGGAGATTCTCTGACACATAAGAGAGTGAGGAATAAGGAGGATATAAAGCACAAAGAGAGATAAATGACTGGGAAACTGGAATATATCTGCTAGAAGGAAAGAACATTCAAGCCATCTCTTTTTTTTTTTTTCCTACAGACGTTAGACCATGAGTGCTCATAACCAAACAGTCCTGGTCCTATATGGTATTTTTTAACACTTGCCAAATGGTGTCTGCTAGCTTGTAACAGATGTAAAGGATTATTTCCCAAATCTGCAAGAATTGTCACTTTGCACTTGCAAAGTGAAGACGTCTTGACTGGAAATACAGGAAGAATGAATTATGCATGGGAAGTGCTGCATGCCTATTTTTAATGGTGCATGGGCATAGGCTAAAATATCATTTTTTTGCCTCAGTTCATGTTTAAAAGCGGGGTGAGTAAGGAAAGAATGAGAAGGTGAAGGGGAAAATCTGCTTTAGGAACATGTGCTGAGTTTTCCTGATGGCAGAGACCCCAGCACTCCAAAGCAATCGTGCTCTGCGAGGAGCTGAAATTAGTGTGTAGGAAATGTTGGTGACTTTGTACAGTCATGGAATTGTTTGGGTTGAAAAGGACCTTAAAGACAGCCTCGTTCCACCCCCTGCCACAGGCAGGGACACCTTCCACTATCCCATGTTGTTCTAAGCCCCATCCAACCTGGCCTTGGGCTTTTCAGGGATCCAGGGTCAGCCACAGCTTCTCTGGGCAACCTGTGCCAGGGCCTCACCACCCTCACAGGGAAGGGTTTATTCCCAGTATCCCATCTAAATATCTCCTCTTTTAGTTTAAAAACATTCCCAATTGTCCTATTACTCTGTGCTTTCCCAGGTGAGAGATGGTCCCTGCCCCCTTAAAGACCTCTCAGATTCCATGTTTATATCCAGTTGTAAAGGATGGGGACAGTGAACAACTGGTACATCTGAAAGTTTTTATTGGAGGAGAGATAAATGAGATAAAGAAGAACTTGCTAGAGCCATTTGAGTCTTTAGAGGAGTCTGAAGAAAGAATTCCAAACAGAGAATGTGTCCAGGTTGTAGCTTCACTGCATTACAGTGCATAACAACCCTAAATGATTAGAGGTGTGAAGTCACAAAATTCCATTCTAAATTGAATTTTGACTCCCTTGGTTGATTAAAGCAAAATTTTTTCCAATATTTCTGTTATACTTTGTAGGCTTTGTGTGGGGCAAGTCAGAAAACAAATTATCTTTCTTAGAAAATATCAAGGTTATCAAGGTTTCCATACTTGCTTTCACTTCACATTAAAGCAAGTTTTATAATTATTTGATATGTGTGTGAGAGAGACAGAGAACAGAGATCCTGAGAGGAGGGTTTGTTCATCCTGCCCAGTTTGTGATGGCTGTGAGATTGCTCCCTAGCACTGATTGCTGGGTGATCCTGGTGGGATGGGATCACTCTGCCTGGATGGGAAATCACCTCCTGATGGGAGGTGGTCCCTTCATGGCAAGCAGCAAATATTCCTTGGATTTTACTGGAGAACTGTAGAAGCAGGAGGCAAAGTTTGGTTTGGGATTTCCTCCAGCACCTTGATGGGTGTTTCCCTTGGATAATTCTTCCATGCCTTAGGAGACAACAATGGCCTCTCAGCATGCTCTGGTATTCCTCTCTCTTTTTTGTCAGCTCAACCATTGGGAATATCATACTTGACACTGGTGTTAGGTTAGTACTTTGCTCTTTAATAATTCATAATTTATCACCAGAGTACAATGGAGATGGGGTTGGTTGGGAAAATTTGTAGTTAGAGTGGTAAAAAGGCCATCAACACAATCCACATGCTATGTGTGAATATTGCTGTGGAGCTGGAATTGCACACCTGAAGGGTTTGTTTACTGCCTCTGAAATATTTACATCAACATGAAGTGCCTCTGACAAGTTTCCAGAGTTTTCCATATGTTTTTTTTTTAGGAATTGCATCTTATGGTGTGGGAACACAAGTCTGGTGAGGAGTAGCTGAGGGGGCTGGGGGGGGCTCAGCCTGAAGAAAAGGAGGCTCAGGGGGAATTCCTCACTCTCTTCTCCCAGGGAACAAGGGACAGAACAAGAGGAAACAGCCTCAGGTTGTGCTGGGGGAGGTTTAAGTGGATATTTTACAATTTATTTACCAAAAGTTGTGCATCCCTGGCACAGCTGCCCAGGGCAGTGGTGAAGTCCCCATTCCTGGGGGGATTTGAAAGCCGTGTGGATGTGGCACTTGGGGACATGGGGCAGTGGTGGCCTTGGCAGTGCTGGGGGAATGATTTGACTCAGCCATCTCTGAGGGCTTTTCCAAACCAAACAGTTCTATGTAAAATCAAATGCTTGAGCGTAGTCAGGAAGTCCCATCCCAGCTACAATTACATTAAATTGTTGGCATACCCAATGGCCTTTTGAGTACAAGTGAAACCAATATTCCTTTAGATTCTGGGACTGTCACTCCTGCCACATGTTTGGCATCCTGACTCTGTGCCTGCTGACTCCAAGAGAAGCAATTAATCCATTTTTGGATTGTAGACCAAGAAAACCGGTTTAAGATGTTTAACAAACATTTCTTGGTTCCTTGGAGAAAAATCCTTTGGCTATCACAGCAGTGTAATGCTGAGGTTTGCATGTGTTTTGTGTTCTCATGGAGTTGCATCTTGTGCACTACTGTGGAAATCTGGGATAGTGGGACGTGCCCTGCCCATGGCAGGGGGATGGAATGGGATGAGCTTTAAGGTCCTTTCCAACCCACACCATTCCAGGATTCCAGGATCACAGTGACCTTGAGCAGACAGATCATTAACCAGCGTAAATAATCACAGTTCTGGGATTTTCCAGGCATTCCCTTTTTTTATAATGCTGAGATTATGACCCATATCCTTTCCAGCCTGCTGTGGTAACAAACTCAGATCCCAATCCTGCCTTCAGCAAACTCAGGAGGCTTTTGGCAAATGGTGCCTGAGAAGGCCCAGGTCTTACAGCTTTCCTTCTGTGCTGCTCCCAGTTTGAAGGTTTGGGAATATGTTAGCTGGAATGAGAAGGGCAAAAGGCAGCAGTGCTGCTCTTCATCTGTGCAAGTCCATTTGTTGGGTAGGCTGTGTTCTTTTATTGCTTTCCTCAAATGCCATTTTGTAACAGTAAAATGCTCACTAAAAATACTCAAATATTTTTAGTTGTCGAGTACAAGTCAGATTGAGCTGCACATTTCCCTCGTGAGTAAAAGTGATGAGTTTGTGTTCATTAACTCGGGGCCATCTGGTGCAGACATGCTGCAGTCTGTGAATCAAACATGCATCAAACTCCAGGGATCAGAACAACCGCCAGACCCGGGGCTTGGGGGGCTTGGGGTGGAGGGAGGAGGAAGAGGGTGGTGGACACAGATTTCACTCTTTTTAAAAATTAACTCTGCTCTTAATGTTGCACTGTTGTAAAACTCAGTTCCAAGCTCATCAGTGGCCATTCCAGCAGCCTTCAGAGCGCTTGTGTGCCATTAAAGTAACAACACCCATCATCCCAACTATTTTGTGTGCAAAATAATTAAGCAGAACTGTTTCCTTGTGTTTTTAAATAATGCATCTGGAGGGTGAAGCCACACAGATGCAACTGAGAAATGAACCTGAGCTCGGTTTTTCTGGGCCTGCACTGGTGGAAGTCGGTGATGTTTCCACTCAGTAACAGGATCAGAATTTGTAGAGTTTCATAGAAAACTTCAGAAAAATAAGTTGTAGTTAAAGGCTCTGATTCCATCTTAAAGATGTTTTCCAGCCTGAATGATTCTTCTTCTTCCCTGTGAGATTGGAGAGGCCCTGGCACAGGGTGCCTCTGGATCCCTGGAAGTGTCCAAGGCCAGGTTGGGCAGGGCTTGGAGCAACCTGGGATAGTGGAAGGTGTCCCTGCCCATGGCAGAAGGTGGAACAGGATGGTCTTCAAGATCCTTTCTAACCCAAACCACTCCACGATTCTATGAATCCTCTTCAGTTACCAGCCTGGCAGACATTATACATTTCTCACCCAAATTTCTCCAGACTTTCCTCTTCCTACCTTTCCTTTTTTTTTTTTTTTTTTTTTTTTTTTTTTTTTTTTTTTTTTTTTTTTTTTTTTGTGTGTGTGTGTGTGTGTGTGTTTTTAGTGGGTTGTTTTTTGGTTTTTTTTTGTGGGCTCTGCCTTCATCTCTCCCAACCTCATGCCTGTCAGGGGTTGCAGTGATGGCTGGCTGGTCTCAAGATGGGGAGAAGAGCCTGTGCTAAACCTACACATATTAACAGATGATCCAAAGTCACCAGACTTCCCTTACAAACCTGTATAAATTTGTGAGTTCACCACAGCGTAACTCAGATTGGAAAAGCCCTCCAGGATCATCAAGACCAATCATTCTCCCAGCACCTCCAAGGCCACCACTGAGCCGTGTTCCCAAGGGCCACATCTGCATGTCTTCCTATAAGTGCCCAAGTGCAAAGTTTCTGGAGCAGAATCCCATTTCATTTATTTTATTAAATGTCCTGAGGTGAAAGTTGTATTCTTCACATCTGTCATATGTTCAACTGTCTCTTAGACTAAAAAAGTTGTGTCCATCCATGAAAAGGATGGGATGCTGTGTTTCCTTCCTGAACCATACCAGGCTTTCCTGTGGGCTGTGGCTGTGCCCATGGGCCACTGCTGCAGTCAGGCTGTAAATGAGAAATAAACCAGATGAAATCCAGGATGAAATTCATACAGGAGATAGGAGAAGATTTGGGCCTGTCGCTGATTTATTAATAAAAAAAAAGTTTTTAAAAAATCTATTATTGAGATATGAAGGGTGAGCAGGAGTTAGTGATCGCTTCTGAACAAAGCTCATGTTTCCATGACAATACCCCTTGTCACTGGATAATCTGTACTGCATAAGCTTGTCTGTCCTGCTGGGCTGTATTTGGGCATATTTGGAAAGAGAAATTCAGAAACTCAGAGTCATGCCTTTGAAAGAGTTGTGTTTTATTTAAAGATTCCCATTATTTTCATCACTCTCTTAAACGACTTGTATTAATGGGACCCAGTCAAAGGAGATAACAGCACTGCACAGCCCCTGTTTCGTTTTTTCTGTTCTCTTTGAGTCTCCTCATCAAAATGACCGTCCCTGCTCCGTTTCTTAATTTCCTGCCTGGCTTCAGTCACTCTGCTCTCCCATTAAGGGCAGTTTTGTGAATGACATCTTTGAAAGCTTTCATTTGCCTGCAAGGAAAATGACTGCTTACTCATCCCCTTTGGGAGAGTGAGTTTACCTTCCAAAGAAACCTCGTTTCAATACTTTGTGCCAGAGTCTTTGGAATTTTCTCCATGCACTTGCTGGCTGCTCCTTTGGGCCACCTCCAGGAAGGGAAACACACGTTCATGCTCGTTTGAGCAAAATAATGGGTGACTTTCAGGCTCTAATGGCTCATTTTTCACGTAACTTTTTGTGTAGGACAAGGTGATTCTCTGTCAGCTTCTACTGAAAGTTGTTTCAAAGTTGCACCAATTTCTTTCTCTGTAGGGTTGCTTCTCCCCCTTCAGTCTCGTGATGTTTCAGTTTGACTCTTTGGGTTTTGGATGCTAATAAAATTCTGGATTCTGATTCTTTTCATATTGCCTGCCTTTACTTACGCTCTGTGGGACCAAGGGAATGGCATGAAGCTGAGGAAGGGAAGGGTTAGGCTGGAGTTTTTAGGGAAAGGTTCTTCCCCCAGAGGGTGTTGGGCACTGCTCAGGCTTCCCAGGGAATGGGCACAGCCCCAAGGCTGCCAGAGCTCCAGGAGTGCTTGGACAAGGCTCTCAGGGATGCACAGGCTGAGATTGCTGGGGTGCCTGTGCAGGGCCAGGAGTTGGACTGGGTGATCCTGGTGGGTCCCTTCAGGGCACTCTGTGATTCCATGAGCTTTTTGTCCTTACCTTATGCCTTCTATTCAGGGCAACTGCAGCAAGTTTGCAACAAGGCTTAGCAGAGATGAAGATGAGGTTCACAGGTTTTATCAAAAGATAACTGAGTGTTCATCACAGCTCTTGACCTTGCCTTTCCTTGAGCAGATATAATCAGTCTTTAAAGCTAGAAAAGACCTCCAAGATCACCAAGTCCAAGCATTAACCCAGCACCACTGTGTTCACCACTAAACCCTGTCCCCAAGGGTGACAAAGACATGTAGAACTTCCCAAGGCCGCCAAAATCTGACCCAGCAGAACTTGCAGCTCCTGAGCACGTTGTGCCTCATCCACCAGGACCACTGGTTACTTCAATTTGCTCTCCACACTTTTCCTCACTGCGAGTCACCAGGCAGTTTTTTCCCATTTCATGGAAATTACATGGTTTGGTGCAGTGCTCAGTCAGACAGAAATACCTCAGCAAAGTGGTTTTCAATTTGTTTTTCACTGAGATGCTCACTTGTGCTTTCCTAGGGAAACTTTGGAACTGCTGATCTCTGGGAGCAGAGATCCCAGGGGCTGTAGGGGACACAGCAAGGTTATTTTCATAGATCTGCACTTGCCTTGTTTCTTTTTGGTAACTGCATCTTGTGTCAGACACTAAAAAGAAAGAATTTCATTCAGTCTCTTGTCCTTGTTATTAGTCTCATTCCATCCCTTCCTCTTTTCTCACCTTTCAGAGTAGGAAGTGGCCTTCCCTACAGACCCTCAGAGACTGAATAGGCTCAGCCCAAATAAACTCAGCAAAGTTCAGGCTCCTCAGTCACTTGGAGGAATTTCAGACAAGTTCCTCTGGAATCTACCGGGGACAATGACTGTCACATGCTGTGCCAGCACCATGGAGTGATGCCAGTGCCATGTCATGGAGCTGTGGCATGATATTTAGTGACAGAGTAGAGCCAGCCTGTCCTCCTTTAGAGCCATGGCTGGGGTACAGCTGTGCTCCTGCACGGGGCTATGTGGGAACAGCATTCATTTGAATGCTTTAATTCCATCTGGATGTTCTTGGCACTGTTCAGTGGCCCCACAAGAGCTCTTGTTTGAGACAGTGTGGCTGAACAACCCCATTTAATGCACTAAATAATCCATTGCTATGCGTTGGTCAGAAAAGAAGGATGAAGAAGTCCTAATTAATCAGATCTTTTCTTAATTGGCTGTGGCAAAGAGATTTCTCAGTGTGCCAAGTGCACACAGAGGCCTGAGTGGTTGGCTTTGCCTAAATAAAAGAGAGGCTGTTCCTGCAACTGCTGTCCTGAATTTGTTTGGATTTGCTTTGAGGAGTCGGCAGCAGAGTGTCAGGTGGATTAATCCTGGCTTCTGTACATCCTCACTCGGAGTGTCATCCCTGTGCCTCCCACCCACTTTGCCCAGAAGTTCAACTGCAGCATTTTTAGGCTTGAATTTGGAATTGTTCTGATGAGGGTCCTGTGAAACAAATAGAATTTGACTGGCAGCTCTGGAGCCAGCAATGTTCCAGTGCGTGAGTGAGGGGAATTAAATTGTTGACTGTGTGTCATTAAAGAAAGGAGAAAGGGATTTATAGTCTTGTCCAGTAGTTTTTGAAATTTTTGTTCAGGAAATCTTTTAAACACCTAATTGTACAATGGAAAAAGTGCAGCTTTGCAGCATTTCCAAGCATTAAAATGTGATGTTGACCATTTCTGTTGGTTACTCATCTTATCTTGGTAATTTTGGATCATCTCTCTGGCCTACATCTGCTCCCTTAATGGGGAAAGGTCCAAACCACACCTGCTGGGCAGGAATCCCTTCTCAGCTGTGTCCAGGCTGGATGGAAAACTCTGGATGCTGTGAATGTGTCACTGAGAGAAAGCTCTGACCCGCTGGCCCTCTGAGCTTCTGCATTTTCTGTACTGACAGGAGAGCTGGAGAGGGACTTGGGACAAGGGATGGAGGGACAGGACACAGGGAATGGCTTCCCACTGCCAGAGGGCAGGGATAGATGGGATATTGGGAAGGAATTCCTTCCTTGTGAGGATGCCAAGGCCCTGGAAGAGGTTTACCAGAGAAGCTGTGGCTGCCCCTGAATTCCTGGAAGTGTCCAAGGCCAGGTTGGATGGGGCTTGGAGCACCCTGGGATAGTGGGAGGGGTCCCTGCCCATGGCAGATGGAACTGGGTGGATTTAAAAGGTCCCTTCCCAGCCAAACCATTCCATGATTCTGTGATTTGAGCAATTCCCCAGGAAACACTTTGAGTTATGCCCAGACATTTGAAAGGAGCCTGTGCTTCCCTTCAACCCAGCCTGGAGCCCATTTGTGCCAAACAGCTCCCGTGGAAATGCTCCAGGAGGAGCTGGTCTGTCACAGCCCATCCCAGGAGAAACCTCCCCAGAGAGCTTTAGGATTGCAGTGATTCCTCATTTTCTCCATCTCACAGATAAAAACCAGCAGCTTTTCCCACACCAGCAGCAGTACAAAAGATGAGATGGGTACAAGTGAGGAGATGAGATAACACTGGGGTAAGAATGGCTGCAATCAGCTTACAATGAGATCATATCAAATGTGTTGTGGAAGTTCTAATAATTAATTGTTTCTTAAACTGTGCAGCCTGTTTGTTTGATCTTCCCTCTGCATTTCTATAGCAGTGTATAATTTATTTTTCCTTCATCTCTTTTTTTTTTCCCTTGTGCACCATATTTCTATACTTCAGACTTGATTCAGTAACCATAGCAATGAAATAAATGCATTGTCTTCATTTACAATGGTGTCTAAATAGGTGCTCAGCTCCCTGTAAGTCCTTTAACAAGGGATGGTTCCCTGCCACCACAATGAGAAGGCTTTGGGTGATGTTATTGAAATCATTTTCACTTTGATTTCATGACACTGAGTCCAAAAGCCTCTGAAAATGCATTTGTGTCTACTTCATTTCTCAAGAGTATATACATAGAAATATTAAAACCCAGAACTTTCCAGGGGAGTTCTTTGTGGAGAGAACATGGTTGGCTTTACGTCTTTCCAGATACAAAGTGATGCATTAATATCTTTTATTTGCCTGGACTGTCTTCACATTATCAATAACTCAGAAGTTTCTACAAAGAATAAAAATAATGCAGACTGATTTCTTGTCTGAGAAGGAGTGAATACTCCTGTGCCTGGGCAGTCCTTACAGGAGTAGATGTAAACTGTTTTCATTCCTAGGGTTAAAAATAAAAGCTGCAAATGAAAAAAAAAAAAAAAAAAAAGAAGAAAAAGCCTCTCCTTTTGTGTTCTTAACAGATTGCTTTTGCAACTCAGTGGCAGACATGTGACTTCATTCACCTTTTGTATATTAATTCTGTTTGTCAGAGTCTTATGCAACATAATTCAGGCATTTTCTAGAACACAGAGATTCCTTTCCAATTATGCTGCAGCCAGGTTGGTGCCCCACAGCTCCTGGAGGATTTGCACTTCACATCTGGGCAGCTCTTTGCAGCTGTTTTATTTTGTTGGGATCACTTGGCACAATCAGAGAATCATGGAATGGTTTGGAGTTGGAAGGGACCTTTTAAATCCATCCAGTTCCATCCCCTGCCATGAGCAGGGACACCTCCCACCATCCCAGGTTGCTCCAAGCCTCATGCAGCCTGGCCTTGCACACTTCCAGGGATCCAGGAGCAGCCACAGCTTTTCTGGGAAACCTGTGCCAGGGCCTTGGCATCCTCATAGCCAGGAATTCCTTCCCAATATCCCATCCATCCCTGCCCTCTGGCAGTGGGAAGTCATTCCCTGTGTCCTGTCCTTCCATCCCTTGTCCCAACTCCCTCTCCAGCTCTCCTGGAGCCCCTGTAGGCCCTGGAAGGGGCTCTGAGGTCTCCCTGGAGCTTTCCCTTCTCCCTTCCTCTCAATCAGAGAGTGCTGGGGTGGATTCATGCTGGAATTGCAGCATTTCCTCTCTGCATCCCAGCCTTTCCCTACCTCTGCCACAGCAAAAACGTTGGATTGGTGTCTGCACTGAATCCTACTCGGATAAATGCAAAGTGAGTATTGCTGCATTCACCACGAGCCCCTCTTGGATGGAGAAGTGTTACAGCTCCTGAGATTTAAATTTAAAGCTTTCAGCTCCAGGCATATTCCTTAAAAGAAAAGCTTTATTATCCATTTTACATCTGAAGCTTGGATTTCAAGGAAAAAAAGAGACTAGAAAGGATTTCAACCATCAGCAAATTAGAGCCCTAAATTAGACTTCCCTGAAAATTTTGTACAGAAATATTTTTTGGCCAAAAAATGTGGGGTTTTAATTAAGAGAAATTGTCTCATTAGGATGATTTTTTTAATCTTTGGATGCTGAAGCCTCTCAAAAATCCATTTTAGACTGTTGATTGTGTATGTGTGTGTTGACATGTGTATGTGTATGTGCTATATAAACAGCCATTATCTGAATTTTTGTTTTTTTTTAATGACAGAAAAGTCAGGGGGGTAAGAATAGATTAAAATATGATTTTTCTATTTTATTTTATTTGAGCTCTTCAGGGGAAAGGAAAGAATTTTCCTACCAGCTCTACTTTTATCAGTAATTCGTAGCTTCTGGCCATTGCCTGTGTGTTATAAATGCCCAATTGCAAGAGCCAGGTGCTGACTCTGGACTTTTAAACTCTGTATATCTCTAATAGACTAAATCAAGCAAAAAAATCTCTTGCAAGTGCATGGCATGGGTAGCAGCAGGAGAGGTAATTTATCCATTCCCTGGGGTTTGCAGGGAGTCTGGAAATTGAAATTGAAGCTTAGCCCTGTGCCCTGGGGACATCACTTCTGTGTCACTTGCCCATGCGGTACTGAACCAGTTCTCACCTGTGGCACCACTGGGGTTTGAGCCTTCACTGGGGGCTGCAGCAGAGGGAACTCTGCATTTTGGGCATTCACAGGGGGCTTTGGACACACAGGGGGTTGTGCTGGGTCTCTCCAAAGGAGAGCTTTGTGTTGTCCTTGACTCAGGAGAAAAATCCTTTTATCTTCTGAAAACCTTCTCAAGTGCAATTTCTTTTTACTTCCCTGGCTTAGATGTCAGTGCAAAAGGATAATGAGTTTGGGGGTGATATTTTTTAGGGGAAGGTGTTAAAGGCAGAGGCTGAGCCTCGAGATTGCCATAAAATAGAAGTGAAGCCTCTTAACCTGCTCCTAAAATAGAAGTGGAGCTGGACAGACCCCTGAACCCTGAGTAATGACAACAGAAATAATGAGATTTTGGTGATGATCACCCCTTTCTTTTGTGTATGTCTCAAAGCAATAGGGAATAGAACTGTTATAGGAAAACAAGGTGTGTATCCTCTCCCACCACGGGAGATTTGGAGATTTTGATGGGATTTGGAGCAACCTGGGATAGTGGGAGGTGTCCTTGCCCATGGGGGATGAGCTTTAAGGTCCCTTCCAACTCAGACCATTCTAAGACTCTATTATTCCTTTCCCAATAAACAAAATATTCTCTTAATCCTGTTTAGGTAATTCCCACTCCAGCCTTATTTTTTCATCCTCTCCCTCACTTCTTTGCCCCTTGGGAAACAACTTTGCCAATTCCCAATGTCACAGGGTGTCATCCTGTCATTGCAGTTGCACTCTTCAAAGCCTGTGCTTTGCTGGTTTTTATAATTGGGTGGGGGAAATCCGATCCTCTGTGTTTTCTTCTCTTCGCTTTTGAATGCAAACATCTTTAAAAAAAGTAAGAAGGAAACCTAATGGATGTGTTTTCTATACTAAAAGTGACAGCATGAAAAGGGGGAACCTGATTTCTCACAAACCACTTTAATTTAGGTTTTTTAAGACAGATTTATCCCAGAAAGATAAGCAAATACTCTTGTTCTTGTAAACCATTTTCTTTCTCACCTAAGGCAATCCAAAACAGGCAGATGTTCATGACAAACCTCAGTGTTTTCTTAGCATAATATTCAGGTTCCCCATATTTCTGAGTTTGTTATGAGTTATTGTGGCAATGGGCTAGTTAAAAATATAGTTACTATAGAAGTGAGAGGGATATCTCGTGCCTGCAAGTTCACTTCCAGGGGTGGAAGTGAACAGCTTCTCTGGCCACAGCTTCTCTGGCCAACTTGTGCCAGGGCCTCTCCCCCCTCACAGGGAAGAATTCCTTGCCAATATCCCATCTAGCCCTGCCCTCTGGCAGTGGGAAGCCATCCAGAATCCCTCCCCCCTCCCCTGCTGCCCATGGGGGTTTCTGGGCTGGGTCATGTCCAGCATTCACCCACCAGCATCCCCAGGGCTTCTCCATCTGCTCATCCCCAGCCTGGATTGACCCTGGGGGTTGCCCTGACTCAGGTGCAGCACCAGCACGTGGTCTTGTTAAATCCTTGAGATTCCCATGGGCCACTGCTCGAGCTCCTCTGGGTCCCTGTGGATGGCACCAGCTGAGCCTGGATGCTGATGTGTGGTACCTGATCCCAGCCCGTGTGCAGGCCTGAACTCAGGTGTCTGAGCCTGATCCTGGGTGTCACTCCAGTTATTTAGGAATGTATTCTGTGATCTGTCATTCAAAGGCATCAGGGAATTCAGTCCATGAGTCCCAAGCATATGTCAGTGTAGTGCATGGCAGCATTCCCTGGTTTCCTCGGGACATTTAAGGAATTCATTTCCGAGGCAGTTTCTTCTGATGACCGTAATTGGATCCTAATCATCTTTGTACACGTAACATTAAGTTTTTCATTTGCCTCATTAACAGTTGCTCTCAAATTTTGATGGTCAAATATTGATGAAGTACCAAGCTCTGGGACTGATCATCTCTTCATTTACCAAATCCAACGGGGTTTGGGATTTTTTTCATCTTAGAATTTTTCATCAATTCCCGTGTGTGCACAGTTCAGCCACTTTTCCTTTCACCAGAGGAAAATTTATCACAGCTGAAGTGTCCAAGACCAAGCTGGACAGGGCTTGGAATGACCTGGGATAGTGGAAAGTGTCCCTGTCCATGGCAGAGAGGGAATGAGATCAACTTTCAGGTCCCCTTCAACCTAAACCATTCTGTGATTCTGTAATAATTTGTATTTCCCAGACATGCAGAATTTGAAGTCACCTGGAAACCAAAGACAGAGTCTCCAGTCCTGCCATTCCTACTGTAGGCCTTTCTCACAGCATCCCCAGTTTTTCAAGATCCTTTAAAAACGTGGTTGGCAGGAGTGGATTTAATATTCCAGCATTGGCCTCAATGCTGCTGTAAATGAAAATCAAGTCACTCTTTCCTCCCACTCCTCCTCTGCTGTGCACATGTCCGTGAATTGCATTAGTGCTTTTCATCACAGCATCCTAATGGCATCCTAGTGCTAAGCTTTTTGGCTACTGTGACCCCTAAATTACTTTTAGATGCTGTTTTCCATTATGTAATCCTTTGTTCTCTCCATTCCTGCTTTCCTTCTCTCCTAGCTGAACACACACTCATATATTAAAATATGGGTTTGCTGATTGAGCCTAATGTACTAAGGAATCCGAGCTGATTTTATGGCCACCTCACACTCCTTAATACTTATTATGATGTCAAACTTTGTGTCATTCACAAATGTTATCAGCAATGGTTTTGTGTTTATTTCCAGCTCCCATAAAGAAAATTTAATAGTGTTAGACCTAAGACAAGGCCTTTAAAAGGTCATGCAACACTTGGGAAATGGCTGGAGTGGTTTATTTTATGGCCAGTGGGAAGCAGGGGCTGTGTAGGAATAATTCTCAGGTTCTCAGTGATGCAGATGAATGGGTACTAGTGATGCTTGTGATGTTTATTACCAGTCAATATTGTCCAGTAAATCCCTTTAAAAAAAGACTAAAAATGAGGCAAACATGGGCAGGTAACTCAGCCAGCTGGGCAGTCCCTGTTCCTCCTGGGGTTAATGGAGAGAGTAGATCTGGGACTTGGACACCTGGAATTGCCTCCTCTCTCTGCAGCCTGTTGAAGGATGTCAGCATTCTCTTTTGAACCTGGCCCCTATGAATTATTCTTTCCCCCTAGCATTTAAACAATGATCTTCCCTTCTTCTGGCTCTGTAATTTGGGGTGCCAAGCCCCTATGAAATTCCCTCAATAAATAATGTTGAGATCTCTCATCAACCTCTCAACATTCAGGAGTCATTTCAGGCTTATGTTTCCCAAGCAGCCTAAATGCTTCCCCTGCCTGCCTTTGGTTTACAGGGATCTTTAATTTCCTGATTGCAGACAGGTTTCTTAGTAATCCAGTACTTTGTACACATATTTTCTAAAATTTTCAGAAAAAAATCCAGCATGATATGAGCAAAGTAATACAGAACTCCAATATAATCTTCTACATGTGAATGTTGTAGAATAACAATGTACAGCTGAGGAAATATCCAGCTCTGCTGAGGTTTTTTTTCCATATAAATTAACTCTGTATCTAATTACTCATCTGCCAGTCTGCAATTTGTGTGTGTTCACAGGTATATTGCTTTTGTGCTTAACTACTTAATTTCCATGAATTGTTGGCAGAAAGAGGTTGTAGAGCTTTGTGTTGCACGATTGCTGCTTGCTGGAATATTGAAATCCACACCTCAGAGGGGGGGAGATCATTTAAAGTTGATTAAGGTGATGTTAAACAGAGTAAGTGTCCATGAAGGAATGCTGCCTACCCTTACAAACAAACCAGCACTGGAGGCAAGTCCGTGAAATTAAAGGCAGCAGAAAACAGCAGAATCACCTTAAAAACCCAAATTTCCCTCCAACAAATAACTTCATTTATTTCAGAGGAGCTGGATCAGAATAAATCTGGGCAAGTCTGTAGAATTTCAGAATGATTTAGGTTGGAAGGGGCTTTAAAGACCATCAAGTTCCACTTCCCTGCCATGGGCAGGGACACCTTCCTCTAGGTCAGGTTGCTTCAAGCCCTTTCCAAGATGAAAGGAACCATGTGTGCTGTCTGGGGGCCAGAGGGAAGTGTGCAGGTGGCATTTCCTGATTTTGTTGATTGCTTAATTGCAAAAAAACCCTCATACACTTGGCTCAGAGTGGAATTTATTTAAATGAACACCACTCAGACCTCATTAGCACCCAGCAATAGACAGCAGGCAACATGGGCATGGTTCTAAAATACCTGGAGGAAGGATCCAGGATGGAAATGATCATGTAGGAGAGCTGGAACATGGATCTAGAGTTTTAGAGCATGTGATCTGTTGACTAATGTGCTCATTGTAATGAGCCATTCTTCCTTAATGCTGCTTCTTTACTGCAAGGTGTTAAGAGTTGAGGAGTGTGTCCAAAACCACTTTGTGTTACTGAATTGTGGGAAAGTTGAGCTGAGGTCTACAGTAAAGGTTGACAGCAGACTGATCCTGCAGTTGTTTTCACAGGAGAGCTTCAGCCGGTGTTACAGCTGGATTATCTGCCCTCTGGGAAGAAATGGGATGAAATGGCCTCCAGTTGCACTGTGGGAGGTTTAAATTGGATATTAGAAACAATTTCTTCACTGAAGGCATGGCCAGCACTGGAACAGGCTGCCCGGGGCAGTGGAATCACTCAATGATCTTGGAGTTTTTTTCCAACCTTAATTGTTGAATCATAGAATGGGCTGGGTTAGAAGGGACCTTAAAGATCATCCCATTCCACCCCCTGCCATGTCCAGGGACACCTTCCACTCTCCCAGGTTGCTCCAAGCCCTGGCCAACCTGACCTTAAACACTTTCAAGGATGTTCTTTTCTGCCTGATCCTGGCACAGTTTTGGCCCCAGTGAACTTTCCAGACCCTTCCCAAGCACTTTTTGGGAGATGGCACCTGCTAGAGTCCACTCCCAAAAGGCATTTTGGATGCTGCTACCCAGTTCTGGAGCACAGAAGATCGTGAGCATGGCCAACCCATGCCAGCTGGCCCTTGGCACTGAGCTGTGGAGGTGCAAAATTTCACTCCACAGTTGGAGCAAAGTTCTGGTTTTGAGCTCCCACCCTTTGCGTCAGGATCCAGCAGAGCTACTTTTAGCTACCACGAAGTGAGATGGCTCCTCTGAGCTCCCAAAGCTGCAGGAGTGCAGAAGGCTGGGCTCCTCCAAAGGACAACTCATCCCACTTAGTTACCAATTTGGGAAGTTGGGTGCCAAGCCTTCCCATCTCGTGGCAGAGCAGGTGCTGATGGTGAGGGGAGGGCAGACTCCCTCTGAGGGAAGTGATGGGAGCAGAGATCAAGGAATCCTAGGGAGGGAATTCTGCCCCTCGTCCTCGCTCAGGTGAAACCCCACTTGCAGAGTTGTCTCCAGCTCTGGGGGCCAGGCACAGGAAAGATATGGAGCTGCTGGAGAGAGTCCAGAGCAGGCACCAGGATGAGCAGAGGGATGGAGCAGCTCTGCTGTGAGGAAAGGCTGAGGGAATTGGGATTGTTCATCTGGAGAAGGGAAAGCTTTGGGGTGAATATACCTGAATGAAGCCCACGAGTAAAATGTAGCAAGTTTTATTTACAAGGGTCTGGCTTGTTTTAGACTGGGTATTGGGAAGAAATTCTTGGCTGTGAGAGTGGTGAGGCCCTGGAACAGGTTTCCCAGAGAAGCTGTGGCTGCCCCTGGATCCCCGGAAGTCTTCAGGACCAGGCTGGATGGGATTTGGAACAAGCTGGGATAATGGAAGGTATCCCTGCCCATGGCACGAGCTTTAAGGTCCCTTCCAGCCAAAACCATTCTGTGATTGTATGATTCAATGATTAAAGTTGGAAAAAGCCTCCAGGTTCATCGAATCCAACCTCATGCTTGGTCCATCCGGATGGAAGCACCAGAGGCCTGCACCAAGGGGCAAGCACCTGGCCAGCTTGGACAGCAGGGGTGACATTCATCCCTCTGGAAAGAGCAGCTTTGTACAAGGCTTGGATAACCCACAGGCCTCGTGTGGGATGTGAGTGGTGCAGAGCTTTAAAGCCATCAGGGCACAGCACAGAAAGGAGCCCTTAGCGAGGGAGCGCCGCGTTCGCGTGAATTGCGACAGCACTCTCTCTCATCTCTGCTAGCTCCCATCCAAAAAGTGCTGATTGGGGGAAGAAAACTTTCAGCTAATTACTGTCATTTTTTTTTCCTTTAATTTTTTTTCCCCCTGTGAGCTCTGACTACTGTTCTTAATTTCCTGACCAGCTTGCGCCCTTCCCCCGCGCCTCTCTGAGCATCTGTGGTCGTTTCAAATTGAGCTGTACTACCTGCTGCTCCGACTTTCCAACATACCCCACCAGTTGGTTTGCCAAACAGTGAACTGCCAGCCATCTGCCATCCGAGGCAGAATTTACATTGTTTCATCTTAAAATAACGCCTTCGGAATATCAAGTAACTCTCGGCATCAGGTTTTGCGCACTGAAAATCGGCCAGGATTCAAAACAAATACCAAATGTGCCTCGGAAAGGAGCGGGGAGGGGAGTCAGGGGGGAAAGTTGGAGAGGCAAAGTTTTGAATTTGCTGCTTACCTGACTGGAAGTGAGATGACAAGGCTGGGAATTTTAACCTTGAAAAAGCAAACTCCTTTAGAATCATGGAATCAGGGAATGGTTTGGGTTGGAAGTCACCACCTGCCATGAGCAGGGACACCTTCCACTATCCCAAGTTGCTCCAAGCCCTGTCCAACCTGGCCTGGAACACATCCAGGGGCAGCCACAGCTTCTCTGTGCAACCTGTTCCTTTTTTCAGACAGAGGCAATTTCATAGGAGCTGATGGGTAGGAGCAGCAGGATCCAGGACTGGTTTCTGTGCACAGCCTGGTACCCTCTGACAGTTTTTGAGTCAAATGCTCCTCAAGCCTCAGTTTCGCTGTCTTCAAATACTTGAAATTAAGTATTCACAAGGTCCTGGCCTTCAGTGTGCAATGTGTGTACTGTTTTCATGACTACACAAGCAGCTGTGAATTAATGAGTCAATTCATGGAATCACAGAATCTCCTGGGTTGAAAGGGACCCACAAGGATCCTTGAGTCCAGTTCCTGGCTCTGCCCAGGACACCCCAACAATCCCACCCTGTGCATTCCTGAGAGCATTGCCCAAATGCTCCTGGAGCTCTGGCAGCCTTGGGAATGTCACCATTCCCTGGGGAGCTGCTCCAGTGCCCCACCTTCCCTGGGGGAAGAACCTTTCCTTGATATCCAACCTAAACCTCCTTGGCACATTTCCAGCCATTCCCTGGGTCCTGTTCCTGGTCACCAGAAGAGATTAGTGCCTGTCATTGTAAGGAGTATTAACTTTGTGGAGATATAGATTACCTGAATCCTTAATCCCAGCCATTATGAGGAAAAATAATAAATTTGCTAAAAATGAGAAGCACATTCTGCTGTTTTTTAAGAAATCATGAGGCTTTAGGACATATCCCTAAAGCCCTATCCCTGGATTGGGACGAGGTGAACTTTAAGGTTCTTTCCAAGCCAATGATACCATTTTCTATCTTAGTGACAGTGCCCTGATAAATCTTTTGAACTCAAACAACACCGACCACTCTGTACCTGCAGTGAAGGTCTCCACAGGTGGTGTTTGCTTGTAAAACTTCCTAAATAAAAGAGGGATCTGATGACTGTCCATGGTTCCTCTGATCAGTCATGGTTCCTGGGATCTAAACCATTATTTCAGCCAATATTTCTGTTTTGAAAAGTTCATCAGCACATCCAACCTGAAAGGCAGTGGAAAAAGGGTTAAGATATCACCAACAGTCTTTCACTTGTCTCTCTCCTCTTCCAAACCTTTCACATGGTTCTAAAATTTCTTGAGCCCTAAAAAATTGCTTTAATGTGGTGGTTTCTTCAGGCAGTGTGCTGGAAATATCCTTGTTGGCGAAGGAATCATGGATAGTGACAAGTCCAATTAAATCAGTTGCTTTCAGTAATGGAAGGTGCAGGAACACAGACATAGGAATGTGTGGAAATGTCAGCCCACAAGATGCATTCCCAATGTGTTTAGTTCATGTAAAGGGGAAAATAAGTGCACATCCCAGCACATAGGATAATAGCAGGCTCACTCTTCTCATCTCCCAGAACTGTGGGAAAGGTGCATTTGGAGCAATATCCATTTGTTAATAGTAAATTAATCCTTTCAAATGGAATCATCACAGAACTGACAGGTCTCTGTCTCGGCCTGGGGCACCCTGAGAGGGTCAGATGGCTTTTCTGTAGTGCCTAATACATGCTGAAAACTCAAGAACAATCCTTTCCAGCAGCAACTCCTTTGGGATCCATAAATCTGGATGGAACTTATGTTGTGGGCCAGAGAACAGGAGCACATCAATTTGATTACTTAGGCACTCAGAGGGGGACTGATCTTACCTGGCTTCAGCTGTTCAAGAGTAATGGCCTTAACCTAAACATTCCATTATCCATGGAAAGATAGCAGCTCCTCCTGGGAACAATCCAACATGTTCCAGGATCCAACATGATCCTGCAGTCATTCTAACTCAATGGCAATTTGCCCCCTTCTTTCTCCTGAACCTAAAAAATTAACTAGAACTACCTACCTGCAATTCCCATGTCCCTGGAAGTGTCCAAGTCCAGATTGGCCAAGCCTTGGAGCAACCTGAAGTAGTGGAAAGTGTCTCTGACCATGACAGGAGTTGGAACTAGATGAATTTTAAGATCACTTCCAATCAATCAATTTTGGAATTACATGATCCTATTACTATATTTTAAATGAATCCTACTGAAATAGATGTTACCTCCCATTTTTTTGATCCAGAAATGACACACTGGGTCTTTCTCCTGCCAGGATCCAACAGATGCATTTGAATATTTTTTTCCCCACTGATTTTCAAAAGGCTGAGCTCTTTTCAATTAAACATTTGGCCTCAGGAGACCACTTTATATTCCAAGTCAGGTCTGGATGTCCATGGTGGCAGTGCTTCATTTAGATGTTTAAGCTTCAAATCAAGTGGATCGACCCATCTTCATGCCTAGAACTCTGAATTACTCTTCAGAAGTGCCTGGGGCCAAGTTAGTATTGTTCTGTTGAAGAGCCAGGCAGAGTTTTGGGCACTTGGAAAGTCATTCTCCACACACTATTAAAATTATATCAGAATTCCTGATACAGTAAGACAGATTTGGACCTGGATAGTGACCAGGCATGGTTAGAAAACTTGGACAGGCAAGGAGTTATTCCCAGTTGGCTCTTTGGATGCAACCAATAGGTTTGGGAAGGAAATAAGTTTAGCTGTGACATATTTTATGGGCCTCAGGGGCAGCAGATGAGAGCTGGCCAATTTTTTTGCCAGTCTAGCTGGTAGCTGGAGTCTCTTGATTGAAGTGTGCTTAATTGAAGTGCTCTGGATTCATGCCAGACACCTGCATTTTAGGTGTTATAAAATCTGAACAGGGACCTGGAACAGCCCAGGGTTTGCTTGGTTTGCTCAGAACTGGGCAAAAACCCAGCCTCTGCTTCTGGAACTTCCTGCATTTTTATATTCTCATATTTCAGTAGCCACTACAAGCCTCAGACCCATGTAGGCCAAGTGTTTGCTGTCACACAGCACAAGATTGCCCTGTCTCCAAACGCACTTCTGATCCCTGTATGAGAGGTAGGAAGTATTTTGAAGGAACAGATGGTGGGAATGCAGGATAACAAAGAGATCCATTAGTGAAGATATTCAGTGAATTTCCTCCAGTGCCTCCTCTCCCAAAGGTCTCACAAAAGGTGGTTTAGGCTAAAACTACTCCTAAAACTCAAGAAAATAACTTCAGTTAGGGCTTGAGGGTGGCAAGGCTCGGACTGGGAGATGTGACTTTACTGCAGCTCCAGAAAAACTAGTGGAGGATATTGATACCCAAATTGCTTCCAAAATGGTCCTGAACTGGGGAAATTACCCGTGTTGAGCTTCAGGCTGGCACATTCAACCCACTCACAGGCAAAGTAGGTGTTTTAAAGCCATCAACACAAACCCTGAGTTTTTCTGGTTGCTGATGTGTCATGTCTCTCCTCATTCATACTGAGAAGCTCAGCCCCTGCTAATCCTTTCACCTGCCAGCTGTGTTTGAGGATTAGCAAAAAATCTGTTTCCCCTTGTCCAAGGTCTCAGAGACGCTTCATCAGAATTGAATTCCAGCTATCCAATGCTCTTAAACCTCACAGAAACACTTGAAAGCAGTTATCCTTTTAGAAAATCGAGGATGAAGGATTAGATCATGTTCTGTGATTTGCATTTATCAGTAAATGCATTTACGGGCAAATCTTGTGGTTTCTTCTTTGTGCCTAAGCTGAAGGTCAGCCACCAAAAATGCTCAGCAACTGTCAGGGAAAAAAGGAAAAAGGGACTAGAAGAATTAGCACCTGGCAAAAATTGCTCTTATTTTGGGAGAAGTTCTGGACTTTTTAGGTGTGCTCAGGCTATGAGAATCCAACTCCTTCAGGCTTCTGGAAGATAAATCTATGTTTGACTGTTATTCTCTTTGATGTCTCTCAGTTAAAGAAGTTTTTCTAGGGAAAAAAAAAATGTGAAAGCCAATGTATTTTCACGGTATTGTTGCCACCAGTGATGGAACTATCCACAAAAGATCAAACATCATATTTTTCTTCCAGTTCTGTAAATAACTTCAAGCTTTTAAAGCCCATAGAAATGTATCAATGAAAATATTGGAGATATAAATATTAGTGTCCATAACCCCTGTATTGTTATTTATAGGAAACCGAGGAAGCACAGGAATGGTAGGCAGGTTAATCGAAAAACAAACTTTTTAAAAGAAAAAGGCACAATGAGCAAGCCTGTGCTTGGTGTGGTGCCCAAGTTAATGCATGGAAGATTCTCAGACTGTTGTCATCTGAATTATGTCATTTTGAAAGGAAGTGCTGCAAAGGATGTAATTGGTAGGAAGTTCATTTCCATCCTGATATAAATGGACTCGTCCATTTTGTGGTGCAGAAAAAAAGAAAAGCCGGTCAGAATTAATTTTAGGTCTGTATATAGGCCGTTTATAAGACCAAAATAGATTAAACTTGGGCAAAGGAAGCTGCTGAGGTCAGATTTAGCCATGGGAGTGATGTCACTGAGAAGCAGTTGGTAGAAATGTTCACAAAAATGATGGAGAGAGGATCACTGAAGGACAAAAGCTGGAGAGAATTTTTCCCAGGTGCATTTTCATGCCTCAGTGCAACCTCTCTCAGCCTGGGCAGCATCTCTGCTGTGTGGAGAAAGGAATGTTTTTAGTCTGAGAAAAGCCATTCATTTGTTTCCCTCTGAGAGACTCTTCCTGCATAAGATGCTGTCTGTGGGAGGGTGGAATTCAGGAAATGTTCAACTCCTGTGCTGAAAACGGGGGCTTGTGGACTGAATTACACCTTGCAAGTTCTGTGCTCTTTGTACCTGACAGGGCTTGACCTTCTCCACAGAAATAGCACTGATGTCATGTAGAGTTTGCTGAGACAAAGACTGTGTGGGTGTTCAGTCATGGAGAAGAGAAATTGTGGAGTCAATATCCTGGAATAATAGCCAGAACCCAATAAAAAATTATTTAGCCAGTGAGCTGCTGCCTTATGTCTGATCCAAAGATAACAGATGTGGCATGAGTGGGGGTATTGAGGGGAAACAGGTAAAAGATCTTGGGATTTCTTGTGATTTTGTTCAGTTCTGGATCCATTTGGAAATGAAAGTAATGGAAATTAGATAGAATAGAATATTAGAGGGTGGGTTTAGATTAACTCTGAGGAAGGAATTGTTCCCTGTGAGGGTGGTGAGGCCCTGGTGCAGGTTGGCCAGAGAAGCTGTGGCTGCCCCTGGATCCCTGGAAGTGTCCAAAGCCAGACTGGACAGGGCTTGGAGCAACCTAGGATAGTAAAATTGAAGATATTTGAATATTAGGATTGTAGAAATTCAGGTAATTTAGACTGGAAGAACCTATGGAAGTCTCTGGTCCAAGCCTGTGCTTAAAGCAGGTCCAGCATTCCTCAGGTTGCTCATGGTTGTGTCCAGGTGAATTTCTAATGAGTGAAATGCTTTTCCCTGTTACAGCTTGTGCTTCTCACCTCTCCACTCTGCACCTCTGAAGGAGTCTGGGTTTGTCTTCTGTAGCCCCTCTTTGATAGTCTAAGAAAGCAGTAGGATCTCCATCAGCATTCCCTTTCTTGGAACCAAATTCTCAGCCTCTGCTTTGTTTGATGCTCCTCAAACCCCAAAAAATCTCAGTGACCTTCAGAGCAGGGGGACAAAATTTGTTTGAAATTTTTACCAGGACACCGGGTACCTTTCTGGAGAACCTGTGTCTGAATTCCTGAATTCCTGTTTCTGTGATAATTTAGCAATGCTATGGACTGCCCAGGAAGGTTGTGCACCATGGCTGCCTTACAGTACAGAGAAGTTGTTGATGGGGACGTGCAAGACAGCAGATCAAAAAAGGCTGTAAAGAAAAAAAGCTTTTCTTGTTTTTTTCTTTTCCTGATTTTCATTTTAGTTTGAATCAGTTCCTTGGTGTGGTTCAGGAAAGAGTGGTTTAAGCCATTCTTCCTGGAGGTGTTTTCAGGTTTTCCTTGAAAAACTGAAACACCTGCTGCCTGTCACACATTCCTAGAGGCAATAACATTCTTGAAGTGAAATAAACTCATCAATTTAGCCAGAGAAAGGGGAAATTCACGGCCAGGAACCTAGGGCTGGTCAGGGATGTTCAGTGCATGTGTGTGTGTGTATTCTGTATATCCAGTGTATTCTCTAATACAGCTCCTTCCAATCTGTGAGTTCTTAGCTGAGCTGTTTTCAGGAGGGAGGTGAAAAGGAGGGGGGAAATTATTGAGATGTTGGCATTTTGAAGTTACACTTTTCCAGAAATGAAATGGAATTTCTGATCTTTCTATTGTGAAACCATTTTTGAGAAAATCGCATTTTGTTGTGTCTTTACCTTGTTGTTATCCCCATTTTGACCTGTAATATAATAAAAGATGAAATTCTTTGCTACATTTTCATTATTTCGTGGCCATCTTTTATTTCCTTGTTATTATTTTTGATGGTAAGGCAGGGAAAAAGACAGGGATAAAAAGCGTGACAAAGGTGAACATAATTGTGATGCACAGAGAAGACCAGAAGACCCCTAATTCAGAGTTCAAAAATGGTGATTTCTTAGGAAAATGAGAATATTCCATAAAAATGCTGCTTTGCCACTGAAGTTTTCATTTCCAGGCAAAATTCATTTTTTCAGAATAAAATTTAATGGCTTCCACGTTTCTGTTCAGTGATGCTGTTGCTCTAAAAGCCCTTTGTTGATGGTTGCTATAGAAAACCTTTAGAAGAACAGGTGGGTATATATAGGAAGCTTTTAGCCAAGAGCTTTCTTCAAATTATTTTCCTTTTACATTAACGCCTGATCTTCGCAAAATAGATTTACAGATGGCCACGTCCTAAATCTCCTTTTAATTAGGGCAACTCAGAAGCACTTCCTGAGCATCCCTGAGAGTTTGCTGGTCTGGAAGTGGGCAAATCTCTCTGCTGTGTATTTATTTTATGGTTTTATTTCCCTTGGGCTCTGCAATTATTTATTTATATTTGGCTTAAACATCTCCCCCCCTGAAGGTGACACAAAGCCCAGTTTTAAATGTTTTTCTTTATCAGTCCAGCTTGTGCCCCAAGCATGGTTTGGCTCACTGAGTACGAGATCCTTTCACATCCCTCCAGCAAAATCTTCCATCAGGAAGTCGTGAGCCCTGAGAGAACTTGGAGAGAACTTATTACATTATTAATAAACTGGCTGATTAAAGGACACGGTTCCCTCTGGCTTTTCCTAAACTAGTTTTGTTCATGGTATTTTAATCCAGGCACACTTTGTAATTAAGACATTTTTATTCCATATCTATTAACAGTGATAAGGAACCAAAATCATAATAAAAAATTGAAATAAAAGTGGAGAAAGGCCTGAGGACAGAGGCCTCAGAGAGAGCCCAGTGTCCTGCAATTGAGTGCTGTTTTCTATATAGAATAGAATTCAGGTTAGGAAAGACCTACAAGATCATCAAGAACAACCTGTGACCTATGCCAAGGCCACCACTGAGCCATGTCCCCAAGTGCCACATCCACATGGCTTTTAAATCCCTCCAGGGCTGGGGACTCCACCACAGCCCTGGGCAGCTGTGCCAGGGCCTGACCACAGTGTAAAGGTTCAAAGGAAATAAATCAAAACTGCAAGACCCACACGTGCAAAAGAATTCTCCGAGCCATTTGTTTACACATTTACACAGATTTGACCAGATTCTGCCTTATTAGACAAAGACAAAAGGTTTAATTGAAGAAAGAGGCTTTAATTATGTTCAGCATATGCAGTGGGTGTTGGCAATGCCCTTTGGATAAAAACAAAGCCCACAGGAGCTGAGCTGACACCAGGCAGGAGCGCTGACTTCCAGCTGCACTGAGCTGAGCCCAGTTGTGAGCCAAGCCCAGCAGAGCTGGATCCCACAACCCCCCACCCTTTAATATGCTCCAACTGGAGCCTAATAAATACATCTCTATCAGGAACCTAAATGCAGCCAGGGCATGGGCTGGGATTTGGTCTAGGGTTTTTAGTAAAGCCTCTGACACAGTTTTGGCTGGATTAACTTGGCCTTTCCCAGATGGGGGCTGAGGCAGCACATGCCAGGTACCAAACTGACGTTTGGATGTGGCCTCTTGTTTTGGAGTATTTGTTTTGCATGTCCTTAAACAAAACCAGGACTGTTGTCCCATCCCTGGAAATGTCCAAGGCCACGTTGGACAGGGCTTGGAGCAACCTGGGACAGTGGAAGGTGTCCCTGCCTATGGCAGGGGTTGGAATGGGATGGGCTTTAAAGTGCTTTCCAACCCAAAACATTTTGGGATTGATTCTGTGATCTTTAGACAAGAGACCAGTCCTTTATCTATTATAGAAACCCTCCAAAGGAGTTTAGAGGCAAATATATAAAATTAATCATCACAATAATAAAAGCATAGTGTTCTGTATTAATCCAACACTTCAATAAAGGGAATTTCTAAATGTAGGGACAAAATGTTTCATGCCTACACTTCTGTGTTCCTAAGCATCTATTGCAGAGTCTTAACAAGTCCTTTTGTAGGGGATTTGTGGCTCAGTAGCTGCAGAAAGGAAACACTGATGTTGTCAGATAGTTGCCCACAGGTGCAGAAATAGATTAGCTCCAAACAGGAATGGGCAGCTCAAAGGTAATAAGGGAATGTGAGTCTGGGTAAATGATACAGGAGTGTATCGAGGCAGAAAGTAAGGAATGCAGCTCAAAATGGGTGGGAGAATGACTAAATACTGAGGGTTTGGGGAAAACATCAAAGATGAGGCTGATGGAGCCAGTCCAGAGGAGGCCACAGAGATGGTCCAGGGGCTGGAGCCCCTCTGCTCTAGAGCCAGGCTGGGAGAGCTGAGGGAAGAAAAGGATCCAGGGAGACCTCAGAGCCCCTTCCAGGGCCTAAAGGGGCTCCAGGAGAGCTGGAGAGGGACTTGGGACAAGGGATGGAGGGACAGGACACAGGGAATGGCTTCCCACTGCCAGAGGGCAGGGATAGATGGGATATTGGGAAGGAATTTTTTCCTGTGAGAGTGGTGAGGCCCTGGCAAAGGTTTCCCAGAGAAACTGTGGTTGTCCCTGGATCCCTGGAAGTGTCCCAGGCCAGGTTGGACAGGGCTTAGAGCAATCTGGGATAGTGGTAGGTGTCCCATGGCAAGGGGCTTGGAACAAGGTGAGTTTTGGCAGTCTCTTCCCACCCAAACCATTCTGTGATTCTGTGGCTCTGTCATTCTGTGCTGTTTCTGCTTTAACTGACATGTGATCCTGCCATATGCAGAAGTATTTATTCCACAGACTTTTAAGGAAGAGCTGTTAAGTTTCTCTTTCCTACTGTTTGTCACCTGCACTGTGGCAAACCAGGGCAGGCCAACCTGCACCTTCAGGGGATGCTGCTGATCATGGACTGGGCATTTCTGTGCCTGTTTCTCCTTTTTGAGGAGCTGTATTGACTCCAGTGCCAGTGTGAAATTGGTATTATGAAAAAAAAATGATGAAGAACTCTCAAGTGGGTCATAGCAGTGCCTCAGAGCTTCATGTAACCCCATCGAGGGCTGAAGCTGAATTCAGGTGTCACCTTGGCCCTGACACAGGGATAACTTCACCTTCAAGCATCGTGGCTTTCAGGTGGATGGTGAGGCATCTTTCAAGTGGATAGTGAGGGTTTTGTTTTATTCTGACTCACCACTGGCTCAAGAAAAGATTTATTTTTCTCTCCCTGATGTTTAGTGCAATAAACACCAACAGAAGCCTCTGCTTTGTAGGTCACCCACCCGTTACTCTGCCTTACAGCTTTTAAAGTGCTTCTTCCCTCATAGCTCTGTGATTTTCCAGCCTTTCATGAGAGATGGGCTCCAGGTCTCCATGAGGATCATCAGAAATGAGCACTGTGAACTTTATTTGGGCTTCCACACCCCAAATAAATAAACCAACCCAGGGAGGTGTGAGCTCAAACCCACCATGCCCTCCAGACTTCTGGAATTTGAAGGACATTTCCAGGATCCTTCTGTTGTTCTTGGATGTTTTGTAGCCCTTCCCAGACAGATGTGTAAAAGAAAGGAAAACATTTTAATTTTACGTTTCAGATCTATTTATTTGGTATTGTTGTCTCTAATATTGCTTCAAAATGGTGTCAGGAGCATGTGCCATCCCAAAGCAAAGCTCAGAGGAGAATAATATTCCGAAGCAGAGACAATTCTGGGGAGAAAGAAAACATTTTCTTTCCTAGGCCCCCTCCCCAGGCCCCAGGAATTCATGGCATCAGCTCTTTCTGTATCACCAAGGGGTTCCTATTCCTTTGCAATATGGCAAGCTATTTCTTAAATTCAGTTTCATCAGCAGTTGTGGCTCGGTGTGGAGCTTTTCAGAATTCCACTGTTGTTTTTGCAGGTGATCACTTAGCACAGGACACTGGTGTTGCTGTGGACTCTCACAAACCTCTGTCGGGACTGACACAGGTAGAGCCCAACCTCCCTCCAGGGAAGGCTGGGTTAGAGGTCCTTCCCATCCTATTTTCACACTTTTTTTTTTTTGTTTATTCAATTGCCTGATTTTCTTTCTTTTTTTGTCTGTCTTCAGCACTGATTGCCATTATCTGCCCCTAATCTTCTTCTGTTTTGTTTTGTGATGCCCTAGTAATGAGCTTTTGTCATGTACAATGACTACATCTTGTTTTCCCCCCCCCCCCTCCTTTATATCATAATATCATCTGCTTGGGATGTTTTGAGAAAAATGCAACAAGCTATGATAAATCACCCTGTCAAGTTCCCCAGCAATTCAAGCTGTTGCTGAAGTTACAGATAAAACCCAGCAAGAGGCTTTGTGGGGAAGAAAGGTGGGGGAAGGAATTCGGTTCCTCAGCGCCTGCATTTCTCTGGTGCCTGTAATGAATCCACGGGTGGGATGAAACGTGGGGGATGTGTCAACCTTGCTGTTGCTCCTAATGAATCAAGGAGCTATTTTGAAGAGTTTCTCTGTCTCTTAGGAGCTGTTTCCATGTGTGCAACGTGGAATTTTTCGTGCGTTTTGAGTAGTTCTGCCTTTCCAACCTGCACCTGCAGTGCAGTAAAATGTGTTTTAAATGTATTTAGCTTTGTGCAGGTTAGCAGGTCCAAGGGTTGAGTGGAGCTGGCTGAGAACTTTCTGGAGCCCTTCGCAAAGGGTCTGAGCTTTTGCAGCAGGAAGTCGAGGCAAGCCCTGATGGTTTCACAGGTGTTGTCTCTGTGTTTATTGTCGAGGCTGTTTGAGGTGAAAAAGCTTTTTCCTTTTCTTCTAAAGAAGCTCGGTGGCACAAGTGCTCACAAGACATTCAGACCAGTTAGCCTGTGAATAACAGAAGTTTTCAAATTTCCCTTTGTGGTCCCTTCAGCCAAAAAGTGAGTTCTGGCAAAGCAGGAACATCCATCCTTTCATAGATGCTGCATCTGCTCACAAATAAAGAGCAACAGCATCCCTGGAGAGTGAAGGACTTTGCTTCCAGATGAAAGGAAAAGGACATAGGAAGTCCAAATCCAAGGGTACGAGACAGGATGCATTTCTTTTCTCTGAGAGCAGCCATCTTAAACTGAAATAATTCCCTGAATTGCAGCTCCTCGTGGCAGATGGGGAGGGAAACTGCCTGGATACTGAGCTGTACATAGCAATGAAAAGCAGAATAGATCCATGATTACAGAGAGAAGGAAGAGCAAAGTTTTAAAATAGTTCTACTCCCCGTTCCCTCTCTCCCCCAGTGTAGCAATGCTTCAATAGTTTAACACATTAGTGGAAAAAAATAGCACCCAGGAAAGGCATCATCCGGAGGAACTGAGATACCATCACTTATCTAGAAATGCTCTGTGCATCAGGAGTGGGAAATAAGCCCAGTGTAAATCATGAAATGACAGAATGATTTGGACTGGAAGGGACTTTAAAGCTTTTCCAGTTCCAACCCCCTGCCATGGACAGGAAAAACTTCCCCTATCCCAGGCTGGCCTTGGACACTTCCAGGGATGGCGCAGCCACAGCTTCTCTGTGCCAGGGCCTCCCCAATTCCACGGGGAAGGATTCCTTCCCAATATCCCACCTAACCTTGCCCTCTGGCAGTGGAAATAAATGCATAAAGCAGAGCCTGACTTGTCCTTGTGCATTAAATTGTGCCGTGGAGATGCCCCTTGGCCCATCCACACTGGTCGCTTTTGGGCACGTCCTTGGCACAGTGGGGCCGGCTCTGGCACTATCCCAGGCAATTCCTGGCCGTGGTGGACAAGCCAGCACAGGCCAAGGAGCATTCCCAATGTGGAATTTGCACATGGAAACCCATCTTGAGGGCTTGAGAGAGGTTAATGGATGGCTGTGAGCTGGGCTGTAGCATTTAAGCCTCTGGGCCACAGCAAGGTCTCAGGTGCATTTTGTGAGAGACAGGAATCAATGAGTGATTTCCTCGACAAAAAGGAGGTTTCTTGTAAACATTCTCTGCAAGAAAAGATATTATTAGATTGCCTTTACACACATATTAGCAGGAATAGTGTTTGGTTGGTGTTAGGCTGGGAATAGACATCTTTGAGCAGAAATGCTCGTACTGAAACACAATTACCAGCCCCAGCTTTGCACAGCTGCTCGTGTGGGGCCTCTGTTGTGTGATGCCAGATGCAAAAATGTCCCTTTGTTCAACAGTTCCACACAGTTTGTTCAACAGACGGTGACAATTTCGTGTCGGGTTCATTCAGCTGAGCTCATCTATAAATTATGGAAATGGCCTGGGATTTCCCTGCCTGGGAGATAACCTGGTTATCTGTGCCACATTCCTGGAGCACAGGCCAGGGGTGCAATGCACTCCCAGTGCTTTTGGAATCTCCAACCCAACCTTGCTCTCAGGGGATTAAACAATCCTGCAACTCAGCTATCTGTGTGGGAGAAAAAATGTCATGGAGAAGCATTATTTAGAAGAAGAGGTTTTTTTTCCCCCCCCTCCACACTTTTTCCTGGTAACAGATAAGAAATCACATGTGTATAGTGTGGATTCATCTGGCTGAGCTCTGAAGTCATTGGAGAAAATACCTGTGGTCTGTTTTCCACCTCCCCAACTGCCCAGAGTGGACATGCTCCATGCCTTGGGATGCCAAATTCAGTTTGGAAGTTCCTTGGGACAGAGACCCATCATTCCTCATTAAGCCAACAAAGGCCATACACACCTTGCTCATACATACATACATACATACATACATACATATATATATATATATATATACACACACACACACACATATATGTACACACACACACATATGTATAAATAAATATATCTATAAAATCATCTTGCCTATTAAATCCAGGGTTGTCATGGTGATTTGAAAGCTGCTGTAATGCAGTTAATCTTATGCACAGACCCACTCTTATTTCAAATCAACCATACAACAACTCACTTTATCTGTAACAGCATCCAACCCGCCCCTGGGGCAGCAAAAACTCTCCATAAGGTTGTGCAGCTGCTTTTTTGGGGGGAGTAGGAGCATCCCCCTGTTTTGGACCTCACCTGGCTGCCAGAGGCTGTCAGCTTTTCCTACAGCCCTGAGAATATTCCTGCTTATTTATAATTTACCCAACACAAACCTGGGCTTTTTGTTGGGGTTTGGGGCTCTCCTGCAGGAAGAGCCTGTCAGTAATTCTTAGTGACACCTCAAAAGTCCAGCATGGAGGTGGGAAGCTGCTGTTCTGTCTGTGTGTTCTATTCCTTAAATATTAAATAAGGAGACAACCAGAGGAGAGGGGAAAAAAAGAAAAAAAGAGATATTAATTTTGGCAGCCCTGTAGAGATGCTCTGCAGGGAGTAGTTCAGCTCCAGTGGAAGTCAGTGGGATGGGATCAGGTCTTGGGAAGGCACCATGAAACAAAAAAGAGGTGGAATATTAATATTTAATTTTCAAGGGCTGGAAGTTTTGTGCCTTTCCTGAAGAGAGGCCTCTCTGTACCCATCATTACTCTCTTCCAACTCAGGGTACTCTGATTCCATCATTAAGTGCAAATTTGCAATTTTTCCCCCCTTCTGTATGGAAAATTAGTCTGTAGATAAAGACAAGTTGCTCTTCTATGTAAGATATATATCTCTATATTATACATCCATACATTATATATGATACTGCAAGCAAAAAGGAAATTTCACCATATGAAATAGAATTATTACTTCCTAAAATGTTTTTCAGTACTGGGAAGGGTCAGTTTCAACAGGTTACTGTTCAGTACAGAGCGGGGAACAATGAGTGAAGCAGGGGGGACTTCTACTCTGACCAGGGATGGGACCCAGGGAGTGGCTGGAGCTGTGTCAGGGGAGGTTTAGGTTGGATTTCAGGGAAATGGGATATCACCCAGGGGGTGTTGGGCACTGGCACAGCTCCTCAGGGAATGGTCTCAGTCCCGAGGCTGCTGGAGATCCAGGAGTGGTTGGACAATGCTCTCAGGGATGCATGGGGTGGGATTTTTGTCCTGTGTAGGGCCAAGAGCTGGACTGGATGGTCCTCTGCCAGCTCAGGACATCCCACAACTCTGATTCCATGGTAACACTTTGCAGCCCTGCAACACAACAGTGAAAACCAAGAGGGATTTTAACCTTCTAAGTTGCACTTTTTAACTCTGGGAAGCCAAGGAAGTCCAAGGCAGAATGGAAACGTGAATCCTTCAGTGTGTCCTCTCCTCATTATGAATCCCTGCGGCTTCCAGCAGAGCCATGCAGGGCTGCTCTGGAATGTATGGATGTGGGAAAGGTTGCGGAAAAAGATTATTTAAGAAACAGTATGCAATGATCTGATAAAAGATGACAACATAATTAATATCCTCGAGGAGGCAGAGTTAAAGCTCTATGAGCCTTGCATTTCTCATTTCCTGACTTTTGAGTGCTTAACTGTGCATATTTAATGTTATATTAAAATAAAAGAGAGGCGCATGTTATAGGCAAAGAGCCCCTTTCCTGCTACTTGAGGATGCTGAATTATTTCACGGAAGATGCATTGTTTTGATGGGATCTGCATGATGTGAATTGAAGTGACATCAGCTGTGAGCCACATCTATAATTCTAATTTATAATATATTCGTAAATTGGGCTGTGCACCATTCTCTCCAGTATCACAGGACGTGCTGCTTTCTGACAGACATCAGCTGAATGTGAAATCACAGAATCCCAGAATGGGTTTGGGTGGGAAGGGTCCCTAAAGCTCATCTCATTCCATGGGCAGAGATACCTTCCACTATCCCAGATTGCTCCAACCTGGCCTTGGACGTTTCCAGGGATGGGACAGCCACAGCTTCTCTGAGCAATTCCACAGGAGCTGAAATTCCTGAAGGACTTTCGTCCTGATGGAAACAAGAAGAGGGTGAGGTTGTTTTGCTTCTCTGCATGTGCTGCTCCGTAAAGCAACTGGTTTGAACTGGGGAGGAAAACCTGGCCTGGGGAAGTGACCTAGAATGTATTCATAGTTTTGCTGCAGGGGATGGTGGAAGCTCCCTTGCTGTAAGACTGAGCTGAAATGAGGTAAAGCTGCTTAGAAACAGATTTCCAAACATAAGGGTAGGTAGTGACTTCTTAAGAAGCACAGGGGAAGGGGCTCAGTGGGGATTATTCCCAGAGATGTCACCGAGACACACTACAAATGTTTCCTCTTGTAACTTCTTAGGAGAAAAACCTGAATTCTCAGCAGGCAGTGTCACTGCTCTGCTCTTTAATGTGCCTGCCTGGCTGTGCTGCCACCTCCCAGCTCTGGTGTCAAAGTCACAAATCTGCACAGCCCTGCAGGTGGAAGATCACCTTAAATAATAGATACCCAAATTAATGCACAGCACTTGGAGGTGGAGCGGAGGTGGAATGTTGAGGTGATGCTGGGGGAATGGCAGCGCTTGCTGTTCATACCCTGGGCTTGCCATCAGATTTGGATGTCTGAAGTGGTGTCAGGGGAAGTTTAGGCTGGAAATCAGGAAAAGGTTCTTCCCCCAGAGGGTGTTGGGCACTGGAACAGCTCCCCAGAGAATGGGCATGGCCCCGAGGCTGTCAGAGCAACAGGAGTGTTTGGACTCCATTCTCAGGGACAGTTTGGGACTGTTGGGGTGTCTGTGCAGGGCCAGGAGTTGGACTGGATGATCCTGGTGGGCCCATTCCAGCTCAGGACATCCTGTGATTCCATGAAAACCTGCTCTCATCTTCATGTTCTCAGAGCACCAGGGCTTTTTCCTCACATCTGAACCTTCTCTGTGCCCCAAGCACCCAGGAAGGCTTTATCCAAGTGCCAACCCTGTGTTACCCAGCAGGACTTGCCTGGAGGCAGAGGTGCCTTGGCCTAGACAAAATGTAAACTAGGTAATTTTTTCAGGCACTTCAGGTGTTATAAGGCTACTGCATTTATTGTTTTGAAATTTGGACAAACCCTTGTAAAATATATTTACATCTGTCTCCCAGGGGCACTCCCCATAATAAATATTCTTATCAGATCAATAAAATGTCTGGATAGGTGTGGAAGGGAGACTGTAATGTGCACAAATGAGATTTCATGGACATTTCAGGCATTTTCACAGTCCCTGGCACTACTGATGCAAACTTGGAATAAATTTGTCTATGGATGTGGACCCAAACTTAGCAGGAATCAGATTAGAGTCAGGTCTGTTTTGTGGGCAGGGAATTTCAAGCAGCTTTTTGCCAATTTTCCTTCACCCAATCTGTTATTCTGGAAGGCTGTAAATTGTGCAAACTGCATAAAAGCACATGACAAAGTGTGCTGGGGCTGACCAAATGTCCACCCAGCCCCTTGCTCTCACAGCAGCCACCTGGGCTGGGCCTTAATTTCAGCCCAAACATGATGAGATGTGGGAAAAGCATAGCTCAGGCCTCCCTTTCTCAGACAAAACCAGGCAGATTTGGAGATAAGGTGACTGGAGTAGGATGTGAGACCTCCAGATTAGAACAATTCCTTCTTTTTCCAGTGGTATTAGGAGGAAAAGGACAAGCTCTGGGTACTGGGAGATTCTGATGTCGTTCCTTATTATCTTCAAATAATAAAGATGCACAGAGGAGATGTTGTCTTGGAGATTTAGAACAGACTTGAGAAGGAATTTGAGATCCTTCTTTGTGGATCCCTTTGCTCCAGCACTTTTCAGACAATGGAACAGATTTGATGACACACCTGTTTGACCAGGCTGGGATGGAGAGCTCTTTCCCTGGCCAGATTCCCAAAGCCATCTTCTCCAGTGCCCACTGGCAAATCCCAGCCTCTGGGGGTCTTACTCTATGTTTTGGGACATGCACAGCTCAGAGCTTGTGCTGAAGAGCAGAAACTTCCATAATCTGAGGATCTGGAGCCACTTCTCAGCAGGATTTGAAAGACCTTCTGGCACAAAACAAGGAGAGATTTGGGTACCACAGGGAAGCTTGGCCAGACTGGGGGAAGAATATCCTGAACCCTGTTTGGATGTGGTTGTGGAGAAAGGAAAGGTTTTAGGTTTATTTTGCTGCTACAAACTTTTAAATGTTGGTTGAGAGGCTAAACTCTGGTAAGGTGAAAAAACCCCAATAGTGGGAACAAAGTAGCAGGCAACATCCTTTCATTGGGATGCAATAGGAACAAAATAATCCTTCCTTTTATAAAGCCATAATTAATTTCTAATCACTGGTAGCATCCTGGATGTTGCCTTCTGCTGTATTTTTACTCCTGACAGAGAGAGGAGCTGCAAACACTGACTGCAAGGTCCCCAAATAATAAAAATAATAAAAAGCTGCCAGGTGATGTAAACTTTGGAGAAGAAATTTCCGTGAAGGGGACGTGAGTCAGGACTCTCTGTGCCATCACTGCCAGCAGGCTGCTATGTAGGACACCGTGGCTTGTGTTCCCTTCACACCCATTTTGCACCAAAATAGCTCCTCTGGCATCAAAGCCTGAGCTGCAGGAGGAGGAGGAGGAGGAGGTGGAGGATCAGATCCAGGTGCAGTCGCACGGCTGGGAAAGGAGGAGATCCTGGCTTCTTCTCTCTCCTGCTGTCCCCTTCCACAATTCCTTTCCACATGAATTCATGTGCTGAGCCACTTCAGAGATCTAAGCTGGCACAAAATATTGTGGATTAGTTTTCTACTGATACAATTCCTTGGGAAGTTGTCCAGAAGGCAGCAAGAGCTCCAGCACTCACCTGAGGAGACTGGGAGAGCTCTGAGCAAGTCCCTTGCAGCAGCACTTGTGCCTTTGGCCAGGGGACATCAGCACCTCAGCTTGTTGTGCAGGTGTATTGATTTTTTATGTAACTCAGTGAATTGTTGGACCCCGCAACCTGAGAGGTCACAGAGTCATGGAATGGTTTGGGTTGGAAGGAACCTTAAAGCTTGTCTCACTCCACACCCTGTCATGGGAAACCTCCCACTTTCCCAGGTTGCTCTAAGCCCTGTCCAACCTGGCCTGGGACACTTCCAGGGATCCAGGGACAGCCACAGCTTCTCTGAGGCTTCACCATCCTCACAGCCAAGAATTCCTTCCCAATATCCTATCTATCCCTGCCCTCTGGCAGTGGGAAGCCATTCCCTGTCCTGTCCCTCCATCCCTTGTCCCAAGTCCCTCTCCAGCTCTCCTGGAGCCCTTTAGGCTCTGGAAGGGGCTCTGAGGTCTCCCTGGATCCTTCTCTTCTCCAGGGGAACACCCCCAGCTTGTTGAACTTGGTTGCTGGGCCAAACCTCACAGGTCTTACTTCTTACCCGAATCCCACGGAGATTTGCCTCGAACCCATTAAGTTCATTCTTTGTGACACTGCTTTCAGTGACAGCTTTGAATGGGGGAGATCTAAGTCTGAACTCAAGGAATAGAGCAGGACATCCTGGAAGTGATCCAGGCCCAATATCCTGGTACAAATATCGCTCAATTATGATGTTTTCCATCAGATTCTCTCTTACAAATGTGGATGTTTTATTGATGCAGAGCTAAATCAAGTATCTGCCATCACTACACTCTCTTCCTCCACTCCCAGCTGGCATTTCATGCAGCACATATTGCAGTTTTCTTTTTGAACAGAAGCCTTTTCATCTACTGGAAAGCAGAAAAATGCCATAGGTGACATAGTTTAGCAGCATTAATCACATTAAATCTGTCTGAACTGCTGCAGATGGGAAAAAAAAAAAAAAAAGTCCTGTTTGCATGTCAGGGCTCCAGGAAAACTGTTTTTCCTTTCAGAGATGAGAACTGCATTTTCCTTTAATTTAGTTTAAAGAGAACAAAAACTTGAGTCTGGAAAGGATTCCCTGGGTCAGCTAATGTGGTTCCTTGTTATTCTGGGCAACAATCTCATGGAATTTTTCCCATAAAAATGGATCAAGTACCATTTAACACCTAGTGAGGTTTTCCTCCTGTTCCGAGGGGAATAACCTCATTTATCTGAGAGTAAAAGATTTTGGTTGTAATATTTTTTTATTTAATTTCCGCATGTCTTCATGGCCAATTGAGCCACAGCTGTGGTTCAAATTCTCTCTCAAACCCTGTCCACATCTGCTGATTGCTCATGGGCCTTGGACAGGGGACAGAAATGCTTTGGAGGACTGGGATAATGTGGAATGGCAACTCTGCTTTGCCAGATGGTGCCATTTTTTAGGAGAAATCTGTCAGTCATTGCCTGTTGGACTAATTCATTGTGCCAACCACTACAACAAAGCTGATAATGGATGATTTGGGAGGTTGAAACCATAGAGGATTTAGGGATTTTCTTGCACTGGAGCTTGAGTGAGCTTTTCATCAGTTGAGGCTGTGGGATCCCGACACAGCACAAATATGGGGATGGAGCAATGAACAGACACCAGGATGGGGTGAATTGTCCTGAAGTTTAATCATGGAAAAGACCTCTAAAAGCATCCAGTCATAATGTTCTGCTGTGAAAGAGCATGGTGGCAGAATCCTGGGAAATCTTTGGATAGGTCCCACGGGCTTTCCAAAAAACCCTTATTTTGACAGCCAGTTTGATCCTAAAATCTTGGAAAGGCAGCATCCTGCCACTCTGAGGTTGGCTGATGGAGGTTCTGGTTCAGCAGCACAGTGGAGATCAGCTCCTAAGGCTTAGAGATATCATGGAGGTAGAAATCACCTAATTCTGAAGGATTTATCTGCAAATATCATCCAGTGGTGGAAGATGGATGGAAATGCCAGAGCCAAAGTGCCATCCAAATGACAAAAGACTGAAGGCTGCTCACCCCAGCTCATGCCATCAGCAGATAAATTAGTGGAATGTTTTCAGCTGCTTGATAATGTACAGGTGGAAGAAAAAAAAAAAAAACAAAACAACACAACAGTACTAATTAATCTGGAACAGATTAAGAGGTGCCCCAAACAGCCTCAGAAATTGTGCAGTGTAAAAGTTCTGTAATGTGAATAAACTGTGTAGGAAATGCTTTGGACAATCCCACCAACAGCCTGCTGTGGTCATGGGAGGAAATTATTAATGTCCATGCCTCCATCCAAGAGATTTCTTGGATAATTCTGTCCCTGGATTCCACTTGTCTCATTAAGACCTGCATGGTGGGTGAAGCTTGAAGGGCAGAGCCTGGTTTTATCCATGGTATTAATTACTACACATACTCTTAATTTACTTTTGGCAGCAGGTTGGCCATGTGCAAACTTCCCTTGGGAATGGTCCCTGGACCCCATCTTTGAAACTGTGCTGGGAAAGGATGGGAAAGGGAGTCAGTGGGATAAAAACATGCCGTGGACTGCTCTAAACCCTTTCAGTTCTGATGATGAAGTTCTGCCTGTGCCCATCTCTGAGGTTGGAAAAGCCCTCCAAGATCTTTGAGTCCAACCATTCTCCAATGCTGCCAAAGCCACCACTGATGCATGTCCCCAAGTGCCACATCCACACCACTTTTAAATTCCTCCAAGGATGGGGAATCCCCCACTCTCCTGGGCAGCACAACCCTTTCAGGGCCCTTTTTAACCTTTTTTTTTTTTTTTTTTAGTAATTGGAGAATTTTCTTTTCATGCCTGGATTTAAATCTTCCTTTTTCATCCATTTCTAAGTGCTCAACTCTTGACGATCAGTTGGTTGATTTTCCACGGTTTTCCAATCCTCTTCATATTGATCTTGGAGTTGTTGGCACTTCCAAGTGGCTGGAACTTGCAAAAGATGAGTGAGGTACTGGGTTACTGGGGGCCTGGAATAAGAAATATTTGGCACCTGTCTTGATGGGAAAGGAGGACCTGGCAACGTAGACATCAACCACTCTAATTCCTAGAAATATGCTGGCACGAATAATCAAAGCCTTCACAAGCACCCAGATAATCCTTGTAAGCAAGAAAAGGCAACCAGGTCTACATGGAACTTCCAAAAAGTCAGCAGGAAATCTACTGGAAGTCTGAAGTCAGAATTTAACAAGAGTTTTGATATTTGTTCTGTGTCAAAAGAGAAAGTTGCACTGAATGGAGCTCACAGGGTTTAGGCAAGAGAATGTAACTCTTGCATTTGGAGTGGAAAACAGCATGGCTGGGAGACAGGGGAAAAGATTGGGAAAATATCCATTGGGAAAGCTGGGAATGGAGCTGCTTCTGCTGTGGGACAGTAGGATGACTGACAGAGCTGGGGGTGTCCAGCCTGGAAAAGAAAAAGCTCCAGGGGGACCTTAGAACCTCTTCTAGTGCCTAAAGGGGCTCCAAGAGGGTGGAAAATACTAAGTGCAGGGCACAATTTATACACGTAATAGAATGAATTCTTTTGGAAAAGCCTGGTGAAATGAGTGGTAATTACCATGGTGAGGGAGTTGGAACCATGTGATCCTTAAGTCCCTTCCCATGAGAACTGCTCCATGATTCTGTTTGCAGTATGTCTCTTCTGTGAACACTTCAGTCTCAACCTACAGAATCCATTTATTCTATGTTTGGTTCAACTTCTTCAGGGCAATCACAGTTTTTAATGGGAACTTGATTATCTCATTGCTAGAAGTTGACTCCAGATCCAAATGAGAGCAGTTTCTGATTCTTGTCTTATTTTATGCCTCTAGATGTGCAGAAGGGGTTAAATCTCTCTCCCCATCCTGCACACACGTACAGAGCCCAACACAACACTTTGTTCCATGTGTCTGCTTGGCAACTTGGGAGAGTTTTGCTGGCATGTGGGAGAGACCTGCAGGAGTCAAGTGCAGCATTAATGTGAGCTCCCAGTGGCTTCAGGGGAAGCTCATTACTGACCTGGCTTCGGCGTCTTCATTTACAGTAACGCTTTAAATATTTAATCCAGCTCTCCTTCTTTCCTGTCATGGGCCATTTTCCCTCAATTGATCCCTTGTTTGGGGCGGGGGGCAGGGATGGTTGGAATGCATTTATGTTAGTGGAATTCTATAAATTATCCTCATTAAGAGGCCTGGAAGCAACAGGCCAGCGTGGGATTTGGCGAAGTTTTGCGTTGCACTTTTTGCCTCAGGTTCCCAAAGCAGTTCAGAGGCACTCACTGGGTAAAGGTGAGGAGCAAAGCTTTGCTGAAAGTTTAAAAACCAGAGGGAAGGGAAGTGGAAGGCTGGCATGAGAATCATGGAATGGTTTGGGTTGGAAAGGATCTGAAAGACCATCTTGTTCCCACCGTCCCACCATGGGCAGGGACAACTTCCAATATCCCAGGTGGCTCCAGCCTGGCCTTGGACACTTTCAGGGATCCAGGGGCAGTCACAGCTTTTCTGGGCAACCTGTGCCAGTTCCTTATGACTTTTCCCAGCAAAAATATGCATGGTCTTCCTGGCTGCATCTCCTGGGACTCTTCACCAGGTCAGGCAATGTGGAGGCTCCCACATGGTCAAGCAGCGCCATCATATCACACAGTTCAGCCCTGCTGCAAGTAGAGATGTTGCAACATCTGCTTTACAAGCAGGCACATTGTGGGGCAGGCAGGGAAGGGACCTGCCCCAGCCTCTCATTCTGTTACCTCACAAATCTTCAGTTGACTTTACAGGATCACAAATCAATTTTTCACCAAAGACCTCTTTTTTTTTTTTTTTTTTTTTTTTTTTGGTGATATTTTTGGTGAGATGTCTGAGCCTCTCTTTGTAATCCCATGAAATCAGCATCAGGCAGGATGTGAAGACCGTCAGGAAAATCATTAAAACAATATCACACCTCTGGGGTTGTAAAGGGGTGTTGGACTGCAGTTTGGCCTTGTTCTTGATGACCCCAGGATCACTTTAGGAACCCTATAAATAAAAAGCTGGGGTCAGTGTTTGCCTTTCACCAAGCCAGGCTCAGAGAAGAGAATAAAACCCTTCAGTAGCTGGGGGCAAATGCTTTTAATGGGCAGGAAAATTGGGGTTTCAGCAAATGTACTTTGAAAGAGAATCACAGAATGTTTTGGGTTGGAAGGGATGTTAAGAATCATCAGTTCCAACCCCTGCTGTGGCCCCACTAGACCAAGTTGCTCAAAAGCCCCATCCAGCCTGGAGAGGACAACAAAAATATTAAAAATAAATCAAGTCCCTTTCACATTTCCTCACTGCTACTGATTTTTTATTTATCAATCAACCAAGAAATGCTCAGGTGTGTCAGAGATGTCATCTGTGTTTGCACTGCCCATCTTAAACCTGGTGTCCTCAATTAACTGGAACAAAAATTAAAAGAAAACACCCCCAAGGCTGACCTGTTCCTTGATAGCTCAGCATGAAGTGCTATCCCACAAGTGCCACAAGAGTTTTTCTGCAACTGATCCAGCACAGAAAAAAAGAGAAAGCTGGGTTCATGCTCTGTGGAAAGATGGTATTTTCATTTCAAGGGAGATTTCTTTTCATCACAATACCTGGTAATACCACCCATTATTACACAGCTAAAACGCTCAGCCTTTGAACCCAGAAAATGGTGTAGGACTCGAGGACCGGGCTCTGTCCAACTCCATTTGTGCTGCCACAATTTAAGCAAGGATTTGAGGAGTGGGCTCTGAATACCCACAAATTGCAGAACAAACACTGCTGCTGTCATTATTGATGGTTTGTGTCCTTGATACAAGTGCTGCATCTCAAGGAGAGGAGTATTCATGGATGGTCCAGTGCTGACTTTCTTGGAACCCTTCATTTCAGTTTTGTTTGGTGAGTGCTGCAGGCTTTGAATGAAGATACAACATTTCATTTACTCCCCTCTTTTCTTCCCTGGAAGCTGTCAAAGGATGAGAGCTGTGATTGTAATTGAAAACATCCCAACAAAGCCTCAAAATTATTATAACTGAAATTAAAAAATCTTACTCTTTAACTACTGCTAGACTTCACCTTGAAAAGCCATGCCTGACCTTCAAAGAGGAATTTCATGGCTAATAATAATAAGAATTTGATAATTTAGCAGATGTTGACCATTCCTTTTCCTATATGGTCACAAAGAAACCTCAGCTTTTTAATTGAAAATGTAATTTGCTTTGACCTGGAATCACAGTGAGGAATTCTGGCACCTCAGTCTTGCCACTGGAGCTGGATGCTCCCCACTTTAGGGATGTCTGACAGTTCCTCTCAGAAGCTTTTCCCTCAGCTGATTGATACTTCAGCAAACATTAATTTGGAGGGGGTGACATTTTCTATGCCAGTTTTCTGCCTCCTCAGACTGATATTTTTAAAGTTCCAGCCAAAATTTTTGGGAGCAGGAAGCTGGAGAAAAACATGTTGTTTTCAATACTAAAATATTTCTCCCAGCCTGTCTACAAGGAGCTTTGGTACTGCTGCAGAGCAGGGATCTGAATTTCAGGAAGGAGGCGTTTTTTTGCGCATATCCTGCCTTTTTTTTTTTTTTTTTTTTTTTTTTTTTTAATCTCCCTGTGGAAATTTCCCTGGCTTTTCTTAATTTACAGACATAAAAAAAAAAAAAAATCAAAAAACCAAAAAAACCCCAGACACATTTGGGAGAGATGTCACAGCATTTAAAAGCTGAAGACCTCAAGAGATGCTGCAGGGGTTGTGTTGTGCTGCTCTGGCTGTGCCTGCTCCAGCACCATGGTGTGTTTTCCAAGACAGGGATGCTCCTTCCCATCCTGGCTGATGTTTCGTCTTTAAAAACTTGGGAGCCAGGTTCTCCTGGGGGTTTAAAGTGATTTTAAAGTGATGAGGGACAAGCTGCCCTGCTAGAAGGCAAAAAAAGGGGAAAAAAATCAAATTTTAAGGGGGAAAGAAAAAGAATGTTGGGACAAAGAGAAGGGAACAAGAGAGGAAATGGGGGAGAAATGTTTTAGAGCTACTCAGAGACATTGGAGGGGGAGATGAGGCATGGGGAGCCAGACCCTGTTGGTGAAAGGGGAAAATAATTCCCATTTCTTGGCCCAAGGACTGTTTATCACACCACAAGCCAGCAGGGTGACTATTTAAATCATGGAATCATTGCATCCCAGCATGGTTTGGGTTGGAAAGGAACTCACTTCTAACCCCTGCCACAGGCAGGGACGCCTTCCATTACACATAGCTGCATCCCTTCTCCTTTTCCCTGTTTTAAGCATCCCATACACAACACATGATCCTGCAGCTCTTCATTTCCCAGGGAACACAGCTTGGAGCACCAGAGCCGTGTCAAACTCCCCAGAAGAAAGTGCTTGGTGGTGGATTCCATCATCCCAGCAATCCCAGGGAACATCCCCTTCTGCAGCGTCAGGTATTAGAGAAGGAGCAAGGCACACTCGGAGAGGGGAAGAAGAAAGGAAATCAAGCTGCTTTCATGTATTCTTCGTAATTATTTTTTCCCCTGTTGTTCAGAATTCTAGTTAAATAAAAAAGGGGAAAAAAACTAAAAAAAAAAAAAAAAAAAAAGAAAAGGATAAAAGGGCTCTAACATTTACTGGCAGTAATCATTGCACCATCTGCTCCGGGAGCTGCTTCCAGAACACACGTTCTCAGCTGCTGAGCAGTCAGCTCCCCATCCCTTCCTCTCAGAGACAGGGATGCCAGCAGTTCCTAAACTGTAACAGCATGAACAAGCCTTTTCCTTTTCTTTTTTTTTTTTTCCTCCTTTTTTTCCCTTTCAGTTGCTGGAATTC
>VZUI01004571.1:0-53482 GCA_013401135.1 Cettia cetti
CTGTTCTGGAGCTCAGGAGCCGATGATGGCAGACTCTCTCAGGACCGCAGCCAGTCGAGCAAACCGAGACTCCTTCCTGCAGCAGCAGCAGGCAGGCCAAAGCCAGGAGTCCGAGAGCAACTGCCCCCCACCCCTTCCTTTCCTGCCTTGGACAAGCACCCATAAGCACCCAGCAATTAGTTCCCTTGGCAACCCAATGGGGAAAAATTCCACAAACAAAAAAAAAACCAAAAAAACAAATTCAACCCCCAACAATAGCACATATTTTTCTTGAATCTGTAACTAAGTGATATTGTCTGGCAGTACATTCAATATATCTTGCACTGAAACTTAGACTTCATTAGCTGTTGATTGTTTGGACTATTTTACTTTGTATGCCTCCTACATTGTTCAATATATTTTCCTCTAAATTTGGATTTTTGTTCACACATTTACTTTATGTCTTTAATTTAGTTTTAGCACTTTTCAAAAAAACTTGCTACTTACCAATGGCAGCTATTTATCACCTGGCCTTTTTAAGATTATGCCAGGTGTTAAACACATTTCTGTAAAGAAGTAACTCAGGGTTGCTAAGTTTCCCCCAAGATAAGTAGCCTATAACATTGGTGGTAGAAATCATAGCAGAGTTCTTAGGAAAACCCACAGGAAACTGCCATTATGCAAACTTTTGCTCCCCAACCATTACAGTACCTATTTTCCTTGAATAATTATGGTCCTACATAGGCAAAAGTCTGACTTGCACAGATTTTCATGCTTTTTAAAGTAGTCTCTTTAGATTTAGAGGTAAGATCCATGTATGTTATAAGCAAAATAAGTCACATAAGGAGCCACATACAAAATCAGTTTGACATTTAGGGGTCGGTTTGCAGTAGTGTTGTAGATGAGAATGCTGATCATTCTAACCTAACATATTCTGCTTCACAAAAATCAGTGTAAATTTGAGAAAAATGCAACAATGTGGTAGCTTATTTTCAGAAGCTTTTTTCAATTGCCCTCAGTCAGTCCTTGCACATGCCCTGAAGCATGAAAATATCAGTGGATTATTTTAATTTTCTCTAAAGTAACTGTAGCAGACTTTATGGTGAATTCTAAAGTTGCCTGTATAAATACTTACATTTATTTTTAAATTGTAGATTCTACAGTGGATTAATTACACTTTCAGGTAAATAAATCAAGTCCTTTACTAATTTTTGTCTGTCTTGTAACTTAAGCATGGCTGATTTTGTTTGAAAAGATGAAGCTATGTTAAGTTTAGTTAATTTTAAAATCAGATGCTGTTAATGAAATTGTATTTATCCTTCTTTCATTTCCTTATATGTGTATCTTTAAGTGGTAGGAAGTTTTTCCTCTTGATAACACTTGATTGTTATTTTGTAATTCACACCTTGTGATGTGAAAATAATTATTTTTGTTTTGGATGAATGGCTCTAGTGGCAATGCTGATTTCAAAAGCTCCTGTCACCCTCCAAACCCTCACTGTGCCTGCTCTTGTTATTTCTCCTGCAACTTGGTAGGTTGTCAGCTGTTTCAAACCAAATGACTGCATAGCCAGGTTCAACCTGGCCCCAAGTATTCTCTTTAAACACTGGTGCCTCTTCCTCCTCCCCTTCCTTGTTTTTGTCTCTGTACTCTTACAGTTTAAGCTGCCCTCAGTCCACAGGGGAATCCAGCAAATAGCTAAACAGAGGACAGCGAGCTGTGACAGCTTGGCTATGCAGGAACTTCTTACGCCAGACTGTTTCCACAAACCCTTCATCTTCAAATTGAGGCTTCTGTCTGTTTGAGAAGCTGTTTACAAGATTGGATTTTCCAGACAGTCAGGAAAAAAGTTTCATTGCTTATATATAATGATCTGACAGGCACTGTGATATGTCCCTGCTCGGGGAAAAGCTCAGCAGCTCTTATTTCTCTTTTGCTGATACAGGGGCTGCTCTTACAGGCTGCACTTAAGTTAGCTGTAAATATTATTTTAACTTGTTTGAGAAGGTGTAAACTGATAGTTTTGCCTCCTATAACTCAGAAGGTTCCCAGTTCACATCACGTGCAGATCATATTTTTATTTATTAAAGCCTTCTAATTATAGCATGCAATTTTCATTTTAGTCAGGGCAGTTGGTAGGCATTTCCTAGTTTTATGTAGAGCAGTCAAGAACCCAGATTGTATTAAGTGATGCAGTAGATATTTGACAACAAAGGTCTAATTTGCATATATTTATCTGCTCAGACATTCATGACCTTCGTGTTTTACTCCATGTTTTTAGAGGCTTTGCAGATGAAGCAGCAGAGACCTGCTACTAGAAAAGCTTTCCACCTTACAAAGATTGAACAGTTGAAACCTTCTGTTCTAAGGAGAACAAATAAGACAACTTCACCAGCAGCTTAGTTCCTCTAGATATGCTCTTTGTTCAGATGTTGGCTTTTCTTCTCTCTGAGATCTCAGGCAGTTTTCAGGCCATTATTTATATCTAGGATATACTATTTCTGCCTCAACTCCATTGCAGCTTACCCATATCTGTTGCTGTATTCTGTTTATTCCTGAAAGTTGTAAGCACTTAAATATAACATATAGAAGCTGTAGATCATGCTCAGAAATCTTGGGTTTTTAACTGCATAGAGCAAGGGTCCTTCATCAGACTGTGGCTCCAAGTATGTTGAGTTTATAGCAGCTCTGCCTACGTAAAATAGATAACATTAAGGATAATCTTATTTTTTTTAACTAAGAACATTTCACATTTCTCTAGCAATTTAATTTTGTTTTATGACCTTTTTAGGCTGAATCTGTATTACTAGAGGTGAAAGTCAGTCATTAGGGAAATGAACTTGATCTGAAACACTGGAAATCAGATTTCTTCGATTTTACTGTTCAAACTTGACACCTGAACTTTCAATTTTAGTATGGGACAAGGAGGGAATATGAAGCACTGACACATGGGTTTTTCTGCTATTGAATTTTCAGACACCTGATCATGTCTGTGGAATATAACCAGTTTAGCCATAGAGTGCAGCTACAGTAAGGCCAATATCACACCAGCTGCATGGGTATTGCACAAATGATTTGATTGCTCAGCGTGGGAGCATGGGATATAAATTCTCTGCACATTTGTAGTTAAAGCCTAGCTGGTCTGACTCTAACAGGAGGTATGAGTCTGATTGCACACATGATAGCATGTGTACATACCCCTGCTCAGAAGGGTCCCAGCCAGAAAAAAGGATGTTTTTCCTTGGCAATTAGCTGCCATGTATATCAAAAAAGACTGATATGGACTATAGAACCAACATGTAATTAGTGTCATTTTCCCCTGTAAACTATAATGCCAGTGTTATCTGTACATGAATTTACTATTTTTCTGGCAAATATTTGGGGGGGGGGGGAATAATTCAATTAGTCAACAAAAAGGAAACATACTTAAAACAGGGTTTGGGACTTAAATTTTAGCACTCTAAGTCATCTTGTTCAGAACTGGTAAAGGCAAAGATTTTTAGAAAGAATTCAGTCATTATTTAATTGATTGATTAATCTATTGTAGAATATATTTTAAGAAATTATTAAACTGTGAACAAAGTTTCTGGTTTAATATCATAGTTATTGGTGAGTCAGAAATTTTACTGCTGGTTAGATTGAGGTGCACAGTTAAGGGCTGAAAATAATATTGATGCAGAACATAAAAAATAGAGATTAATTGTCCTTTAAAAAAAGGTGTTGCAAATTATTTATAAGCATTATACTTTAAAAAAATAGATGTGGTTACAGCAACAGTGGGGAACATCTACTTTCTACAAGGCAATTTTTTTTTGGAAGAAGGATGAAGAGCTAGGGAAGAAGGAGGGGGAAGCTTAATCAGAGATTTTCTGTAATTAAATAATTAAAGACAGTTTCAAATCCATTCTGTTCCATCAAATCTTGAGTGTTGGCATACAATTTAGCAACCGCATTGGCACTTTGTATAGTATTACCAAGTAAAGATAAATAAAACCTCTTGTTTTCAAGAAAACACAGCAATGTAACATTTAGTACCTTCCCCCCCCCCGCCTTCTCTCTTAATTCCTGTAAGGCCTGGTATAGGGGATCCACATGAGATTTTTAAATTTTATTAGAAATGCTCACTACTAGTGAGACGAACATTCTATAGTTTTCCATGTTCCTTCATAAAATGAAAGTATTTTTAATAATAATAATATTCATTTTACTTGCAATCACAGCACACGATTACTTTCTATCTGGTTTTTTTGGAGCATTTAAGACTAGTCAAAAATTCTTCATGTGAACAATCATCTGCTTGGAATGCTCTCTACAGGGCTATTTCCAGTTTTGTAGAAATGGTAGAACATAAGTTTAGCATTTTCTCATTACCCATGAGAAATTTGCACAGTCTTTAAAACTTGCTTAGAAATGTCAGCCAGATCACTGACACAGGCTTTGTAAACAGTTCAAAGTATGCCTATGCACTAGTTTCCAGCAGGCTGATAGATACTAGGTGCTATCGTAGGAGGAAAAAAACTTACAAGAAGCAGTCAAAGCACTGCTGTGACCTGGACAGAGCTATCTTTGGTGTCCAGGAACATGACACAGAACATCACCTCTATGGTCTCAAGTCACCACCAGAACAGATTGAGACAAGTCACAGGCTAAAAAACCTCAGTAGACATGTTTCAGGAGTGGCTTATAGTCTAAGTGATTGATATCTGCAGAAATCAGAGGACGGCAAGAGGATTAATGGTTCATGAAAACTAATGGGATACAGTGGAGCCTATGAAGGACCTTAATGGTGTGGAATAAGGAGTAGAGATTATTCTGGGTCTGCCTGAGATAGAGTTAATTTTCTTCATAGTTGCTGTGTTTAGGATTTGTGATCAAAACAGTTTTGGTAACGCAGACATTTTATTGGTTGCTGAACAGGGCTGAACAGTGTCAAGGTCTTTTCCTCTTCTCATGTCGTCCCAGCAGGCTGGGACTGCCCAAGAAGCAGAACCCAAATGATGAAAGGGATATCCTGTACACCAGGATATCATGTTCAGCTAAAAAAAGCTGGGGGAAGATGGAGGAAGGAGAGATGTAACTTGGAGTTACAGTATTTGTACTGTCAAGTGACTATTACATGTGATAAACTGCTGCTTTCCTTGAAATGAATAAATATCTGCTTCCTGAAGTGAATTAATTCCTTGTTTTACTTTTCTCAGCACACAGCTTTTGCTTTACTTATTAAACTGCCTCTATGTCAACCCACAGATTTTCTCACTTTTACACTTCTGGTTCTCTCTTCCATCTCACTGGGATGGAGAAGCTGAACAAGCAGCTGTGCAGTACTGAGTTGCCTATGGGGGATAACCCAAAAAACCACAGTTAGAGAAACAATAACAACAGCAACATTGAGTAGGAACAACACCATGAGTTACTTCAAAAATAATTACTTTTTTTTTAAAGAATACAGTAATCCATTTTAAGTGGTAAACAAGTTGTATTATATATCTAGCAAAAATTATGTATTTGAAATAATTAGATACCTGTGTTTATAGGGTTTAGATGAAACAGTCACAGTTTGTATTTCTGCAAATGTTGAAGAAAACTTTCCTTGGTAGGACCATGCTGTCATAGGGCTGAGTGAGAAAATCAAAACCTGGAGTGCAGAGAAACCTCTGATCATTTTCTCTAGAAATGCAAAAACTAAAGACAAAAATGGAAGAAAGAGAAAAAGGAAAAAAAAATAGGGCTTAACTCTAGGAGGAATCACTTGTCACTGGAGAAGATTTGAAACTTGCCATAAAAGTCAGGTGAAGCAGATAAAAGCCTACTTGGGACTGAAACTTTGTCAGCTCCAGGAAATCTTATGTTGTTCCAAGAATATAAAGGATTTATTGGGCAACAGCATGTAACAGAAGAAGGTGCTTAGCAGACTGGCAACCTATCCTCATAAAGAAAGTTTTCCCCACTCTGCTTCATTTGAATTATCAAAGATTTTACTCAATGAGCATCCATTTCCTGACCTCAAAGGTGGAGATATTTGTGTTCTTTTGTGTTCTGCCACTAACTCTGGTCCGTGCAAAGTCCTGTCTAAAGACATTTTAAACAAGGAGGCTGTTTATCACATTTTAACCCCAGTCATATTAAAAGACTTATCAAAGCTTGCCTGCATGAATGTGTTAGTATACAACATTCAGGGCTGTGATTTACAGCACTACCTACTTGATACTACTTCCACATGTTGGCACTCATAATGACCATTAGCTACTTACAAACTTGTGCAAAGTTTCCCTGCCCTGGATGTGTAAGGCAGCAGGTGAAGGCAGACAGCTCTGCCTGTGCTGTCTGAAAGCATAACAGCAAGGTAACAGAGACCCTCCAGTTGAAAGGCTCATCTCTGGATGCAGCGGCCAGGTTTGTTTTAGTTTTACTACTTTATGCAAGAGATTAATAAACTACACTTCAACTAGATATGAGCTAATACCCTGTGGCCTTCGTACTCTAGGCACCCCTCACTCAGATCACTTCTCTAATTCATGTTATGATACTTGTCTGCCTTCAACAACACTCTGGATATGCAGCCTAGGAACAAATTATAATGATTTTACTAGAGGAACCCACAACCTAACTAGCTGAAATTAACTTCACATTAATCTTAAAAGGATTACGTTGTCATATTTGGAAATGTAAGCTAAACAAATCTTTTTGCTTTTCTCTTTACTAGGGCTCGTTTTATAAAATTGGTGAAGTATTTGTCTGAGCAGCAAGCCATTAAAAGCACAGCTTTCCCTATCACTGATCCTTGTAGAGAAAGATAAAAATTTCTCATTTCATCATCAACCAATTATAGTATCTACCATAGTAATTATAAAAGAAAGCAGCCATACAAGTCTTATTTAATTACATACAATATTACATTTTTATTAAGATAGAATTATGTCAAAATAATTATTTCTATTGTGCCTACATAAAGGGAAAATTCAATATATGACTAAAACTTGGGAAGTTAGAGGACAGTATTAAACAGTTGTAAAGTAAAAGCTGCATCTTTTAGATATCTTTCAAGATTATTTTTTCCTGTTCAGTTACACTTGATGTGTCTTTTGTAGGGTGCACTCAAAGAGATCAATCCATTAGTTTTAAAGGAGAAAACAAGTGATTTCCATGTTAACTTTTGTAATAGGCCAACAATCGAACCATCACAGTGCGTGTGCTTTGTTTCACAAGCAATGGTGTAAAGTTCTGAGTCAGAAGTATCTTTATTAATTCAGAAATAGGGATTATACAACTTTACAGTGAAGGCTTGAAAATCCAGAATCAGTCTTGTTAGGGCCCCAGCATGCTCACTGATAATTACAGTGATCATTCTTTAAGAGCTACAACTCCTTTTGCCACTGGCAAGTACCTTCAAAGATGCTGCTAAGCCAAGAAGGATGGCTTTCTTGCAAAAAGGATAGTATACTATCTCACAAGGGGCCATACTGTACCCAGAAATTATGCAGATGTACGCAGAGAAAAAGAGGAATCAACTTTTTCTCTTCATTTACAGCCTGTGACACTTGAATAAGGACATTGTCTAATTGTAGCTTTTGGACTTGGTGGATCACAAGGATTTTTCCTTTTCTACATATCAAGAATTGTGAGACTTCCCCAAAAGTGAAGTGAGAGAAGAGTAAGCCACCTATGTCAACTTGAAACATGCAGAGGAGAGAACATAGGTGATGCACTTTGGAGATCAATTATCCGAGTAGCATTCAAGTGCCTTGGCTTTATGGTTAAATAAAATTAAGAAGGTACCTTGCATGCAAATTACCAAAACAGACTTGATTTACTCAGTTGCCCTTGAGGCATTGCTGAGAAAACCCCCAAGTTAATAGCAATTACCTCTAGAAACAAACTAAGCAATGTCTCAACTTATTTCCAAGGGCAAATTCCTTCCATCAGTTTCTGAACTGTAAAGTCTTTAAGCTTAGTCATTAACATGTAATTTAGATATTGATTATGAGCCCTTTAATTCTGGTCATGAAGTAGCTCATCAAAACCTACTTACAAAGTCTTGCACTTCCTTCTGATATCAAAATGTTCTGGACCTCACTATACAGACATTTATCATATGTACTTTTAAATAACTCCTCTAAAAATTGTCAGTTTGTACTTTAAACTTGCACACATCCAATACCTCAATGAAATGTTTTAAAAGTCACTCAAATAAACTCAGGTCCTATTATGGCATTATGTAACATACATTCCCAATAAGGAATTCTATGTTCTTGCCTTTGTGTTTTGTTTTGGAAATACTGACACTGCAATTTTTTGATTTCCTTTTTCTTTACAAGACTTCTTAACTATATGGTTACCAGTTATAATTTTCATTCGGGATTACTGTGATGTAGCAATAAGTAGTTGCCAAAAAATATTTCTGTTAATTTCACAGGGTTTAAAATCTATTATAGCACTAGTAAGATAATTTTGTAACAGAGGAGGTTCAACTGACACCAAAGAAGGCTTCAAGCATCAGCACCCTGTTATCTAAAAGTCTCTCATACCTTTTCTATGTAGCCTCCCATGGGCAGCTCCACACAGCTCTGGCTCTTTCTCTCTTCATTCTGCAGTTCCAGCTCACTCATTCTTGTCCCTAGCACAGACACCTAACCCTGCCTGTCCCTCGCACAACCTCCTTATCCCTTCTTCCTCATAGCACAGCCAGCAGACTCCAACTAACTACTCTCTACTAGCTCACTCACTCTTTTATCACACCCATTGCTGTGAGGGCAATTATCCACGCTTGGATAATTAACACAGGTGCAATTTATTGGGAGCAAGATTGCCTTCAGCACTATCTCTATCTGTCCTCCCACATTTTTGTGTGCCTAGAAGCTCCAACTTTAAATCAGAAGAATCTATTAATGAAAAATCTTTTTTTTAGGACTTAAGGCCACTTGAGATTTTAGGTTTGGCCATAGAGAAAAATATTACCATATGAATTTTGACTTTACTAATTTGTTGCACTAATTCCTTTCTCTGCATAGTATAGTGCATTCTATTCATAGAATTAACTTTTATTCATTAAGACAATATGTAAACAAGCCTAAGATTGTTTTGTATTAACTACAATTGGAATCAAACCCAACTCAATTTTCCTACAACTGGCAAATATTTCCAGATATTCTTTCCTAGTCTATATGTACTAATATTATAGGATAGTATAAGGTAAGATACCCAGTCAATATTCTATTGTCTACTACAAAAAACGAACAAACAAACAAAAAAAACCCATCACGTTTTTCTAAGGGTTTTGATTTTCTTATGGTTTATATGGCTAAATCACACAAGTAGTTGGACCAATGCTTACATGTTAACACATACATGAAAATCAGAGGCAAAAGAACAGCATAGAGTTATCTAAGCAAGAAGAAGGAGTGAAATTAATATGCAGCCCTTAAACTAAGGGTTTGGACAGTTCAGACTGATTACCATTGATTAGTTTGGCGTGCTCTTATGGTGAAGCATACATAACATGGTGGGTTAGGTAGGAGCCAGGCATTGCTGATGCTCCTGATACAGAAGATCTGTCCACACTGTAGAACAGTCACTCATAATCTGTTAAGTATTTCTGGACTCTCAACTGCATGAAGTTCCTTTTCAAAGGACTTGGCCCTCTACATGCACAAGATCCTTCTGCTTAAAAAAGTGCTCTAGCAGGTGGGATGTGCAAAAGGAGTAGGAGCAACCACAACACTAGACAGAATATGTGTGCTAAAACCTCACCTACTGGTTACCTGCTTGCTCACTTGATGAAGGATACAAGTGAATTTCTGTTGTTGGGACAGAAGCAGAACTACATTTTCCTGTGTTGGGCTATTGCTGCTCATTTTTTGTCCTCACCACATAAAGACTCCAACTTAATATGTATGCCATTGTTTGAGCTGATTATACTACATGAATTAAGTAGCTTTGTTTGTAATAATGCTCTACTCAGACACATGATTGTAGAGATCAACTCTCAAAAATGTAGATGCATATTATTAGCATCTACTAATGAAACTAATTATTAGCGTCTACCCTGAAACACACTAGTGAATGCAAATGTGGTTCTGCTTTGTAGTTCTGATACTTAATATTCATACAGGTATTTTTTACTTGTGTTTAAGGCCAGAAGGGAGCATTATGTCACCTACTGTGACCTTATGTATGATATCGCCCACTGAATTTCAGCCAGTTTATGCCGACTGTTTTTTTTTTCTAAAGGATATTTGGTCTCATACCAAAAATCAACAGATAGACTCTGTCTCTTTCCATCAGTTTGAGTCAGTGCACAAACATCCTTCTTTTAAAAAATTCATGCCCTCTTTCTACCTTGACTGTGTCTGGATTCTAGTTATTATGGTTTATTAAAGCTTTTCTTTGCTAAAATAGAACGATCTTTAATGCCAGGTATCTGCTCTTCAAGGAAATACTTATGCATTGTGTCAAGCCACCCTTCAATCTTCTTTTTGACAAGCTAAACAGATTAAGTTTTTAAGTCTCTTCCTCCAAGGCATTTTCTCAGCACTCTGTGATTTTTGGTTCTTTTCTTCATTCTCCAATTTGTTAAACATGAAAAGCAGTAGAATATGCACTATTCCAACAATACAGTCACCACATCATCCTGAGATATTGTCTCCACTTCTTTGTTTACAGACAAGGATCAGATTATGCTGAGCTACTGTGAACTGTTTTTCTCTTGTAAATCTGCTTCAGGATTCCCCCATCCATGAGGAAGGACTGAAATTATTTTTTATAGATAAAACATTGTGTTCTTGAATATCTTACGCCTGCTATGTGATCTAAGTAATTCAACAAGATTGGTGATGATAGCAGATAGTAACAAAACAGTCTCCAAGTTTTGTCAGCAGCATATTTAAGGAGCTTTTTCATTATGGAACAGTAACAAAAATGCTCAATAGTAGTATTTAGCTGCTCTCACCAGAGCACCACCAGAAGAATTCTGACTTGATGACTCTTCATTATTCTGATGTATGAGATGTAGCTGTTCTAGATCTACCTTGTTAAAGCTACTTAAATTATTAAACTTGTAGTTGCATGAAAAAAAAAGTCAAAAGACCAAATTTATTAGATTTACAGTTACCATTATTCACCTAAAACAATTTCATCAAAATAATGCATATTATTTTGCATATAATATATGCAAATATATTATGAATATAATGCATGTAGATACATGGATTATATGTCAATACATAGTATCCCCAATAATTTAAAACTACAAAAATTTTGATGAATTTTGGAACCCTTGTCATTGTCACTTGCCCTGATGTCACTGTTAGGACATTTACAATTTTATGGTTGTCATCTCAGTTTTTTTAATGTGCATCTTTGAGATGAAAATTGTCTGTTTTTCTTTCTTTATACCTTCTTATCAACAGTTTCTGAACACAGAAAAACACAGTGGGTTTTTTTTTTTTCTCTTGTATTATGCTCTGTATTGCAATATTTAACAGAGAATTTCAACAATCAGGAAAAAATAAAAAACTTACCAACAAAACCAATGAGCAAATGTAGCATGTGTGTGCCTGTTTCACCACAAGTTTAAGTCAAATGTGTTCAAGAAGTAACTAAATAGATTTAGAAAGCAGATGGTTGTACTTTCATATTTTTTGCATTTTTAATGTGAAACATTCAAATAAAAACATATCAAAAGATCACTGGGATCACAAATTGAAACAAGCATACAAATTGGGAAATACCAACAGAAAATTCTCATGCATAGCACTGTTTGCAGAATCCTGACATACTGAGATTTAGATGGCATAGCAAGAAATTGTATTAAAAGACTTTAGTAAAGACATCTTTCACCATCAGCATCTCAGTCTCACCCAAATTCTGTTCAATTATCACACAGGTAATGAAAAAGAAAACCCACACCATGATGCAAGGGTAGATTAAGATATGTGTCTATGTGGATGGTAATAGGTACATAGCTTAAATATGTTGCCTTGCCAATGTGTTATCTTTGAGTAATGAGGTACCTCTGACTTTCTCAAAGCAGAGGCAGCAGTGATCTCAGGAAAAACTGTCAGTGGGACCAATGAACTATTGTGCCTGCACTGCTCTGTGTACCTGGACCTGTACCATGTACTTGATCAGGTGAACTCAGGCTGTATCACTTCTGGTGGACAATCCTAGAAGTATTTGCATTTCAAGAAGAATCAGTGGGAGTCATTGTATATCCCATAGTATCCCTGGAAATCACCTGGATAAATAAAATGGCCACAGAGGAACGGATGAAGAGCTGATCTCATAAAAACGTGTTACCTTTCTTGGAAGAAATACTAACATAAAATAGATCAAGATAATTCTGCCATCCAACTACAAGTAGGAGTGGTTGAAGTGCCCATGGCAGTTCTGCCAAAGACAGAAGAAATTAATTCTGCACGACATCTGTGAGTGACTGACATGATAATGTGGTGGCAATGAAGCAGTGGAAGTGGTCTTGGCCTAATATTACCAAGGAGAAGGACGACGACCCCAGGTGCAACACAACTAGAAAGCAGACTACCCTAGGAACTAGGTCAAACTCTCCACCACAGCTTTGCAGGTAGGTAATGCACATGGTGTGAGCCCAAGTGTTACTGCGTGGTTACTGATAGTAATGTTACACTTGGTTGGCATAGTGAACTGCCTTTGCAGTTCAAAGTATCACAGAAAGCTGGAACAGCAATTCTTCCTCACTTTAAGTTTTACTAACCAAGTGGGAAAAGCATTTGTGCAGCTGCCTGGCTGTGGTGGCTTAACCAGGACACTGACCTTAGGGGTTAAGTGACAGCAGTCATCAGCTGATGTGCAACATGAATCATAGGAAACAAACAAACAAGCAAAAAACAAACAAACAAAAAAGAAACTGGGAAAATAAAAATAGCTCTATTATTAGCAACATAACTAACAGGTGAAGAACATATTTGCAAATGGCACAAAAGTTTGCCATTTTTCTGATCCCTTATAACTTCCTAAGCCAACTAAGTGGACTTTGCTCTCTGAAAACAAGAAATTAACAAACAAGGAACAAATCTAAACATAGCAATTAGGAGTTGAAAACTAAACAAAATAAGTGGGAAGAAAACCTTCCAGAGCAGAAGTTTTACATTATCTGAGAGTCTGAGATCAGGGGTCAATAGACCAAAAAGGATATAGTGCTATATTTTTTGCAAGTAGCCCAGTGAGTATCACATACAGATTACAATCTAGCACAAATGATTTAAAATCCATTGTCATATATGGTAGAACAAATAAACTAAACCAAACCCAACAAACAAAACAAACAATAAACAAACAAACAAAAAAAATATCACTCAACTTCAGTCACCTGCAAGAAAAAAAATAATAAGCATAGTAAAAATATTTCCTAAGTCCATTATGTGTAGCTAGTCAAATGAGATCATGTGTATGTGGGGATTTGTATCCAGCATTGTTAATATCTAAAAGTGCTGCCTTTCATGAAGGCAATAGTAAGCTTTGTCCAAGCTGCTACTAGAGAAAAGCACTCATACACATTCCTTTTTTCTTGCATATACATTTGGACCTGTTAAAGGTCAGAATTTTTACTTTAAACTAATTTGAGAGCAAATTAAGAGAATATTACTCTGTCTAAAAAAAAAAAAATACAGCTTTCAAATCTGGCAAAGACCTTAGAATCAGTATTATATCTTGCTCCACATACCAGTAAGCATGAGAATGACATTTTAAAGGCTGTTTCTGAATCTGGTCATCCAACCACTTGTACTGCAGTAAGTTACTGAGATTTGGTAAGATTCTTCAATCTCCTTGTCAAAAGCAGTAAGGTCATAGGTGCCCTTGTTCTTTCTCAAGGAGTCTAAACTACCCAGCTGAACCTGAAGGCTCAGGCAGAAATTACAGTCTTTCCAAGACAAGTAAATGCTTATTGTATTTTTAATAATGAAAGAAAAATTGTAAGTCTGTTACAAATATTGTGTAGGTGGAAGAATTTTCCAGAACACACAATCAGTGGCATTATTGACTCTATCTTTCAGGAGTGTCATGGGGGAGGGCAAAAAGGTGGGAGGAAGATGAATTTGAACACTCAGAGCATAACATGCAAAATACTCACAGCTTTATTTAAGTTAAAACTATTTAGTAATATATAGGAGGCTTCAAACTCTGAAAATAGACTCTGAAATCTTCACTAACCATATGTCAAGGGAATTAAAAAGCCAATTCTTCAGCTTTCTCTTAAATAACTGCTGTTTTCTGGTATTGCTGATACCATATTCTGTGACTATTGTGGTAGAGGGTTGTAACATGTAGCAGACCCATCATAGTTAAATAGAAACAGCTGATTTTGGTATTGGAGGCTTAATTTCCATCAGCCTGAAATTGTTTCCCCAAAATCTTAGGAGACTCCCAGTAGAGCCTACAACATTAAGATGTTTACATCCCACAGAACTGCTGTAAGGACAGTTGCAGCAACTTTCCATATTCCACAGGAAATTCAATGTCATTTTTTTGACTTAAAGATTATATTTTTATATGTTAAAGGTAGTGCTACAATTCAAAATTTGCAGGCATTATTTTGTGTTTTAGTAGTAATGAGTGGAGAATTCTGGGTAAAATATGCAGTCACGCTTGTCTTGAAGGCTATAGCAGCAGAGGGAAGATCTCCTCCTTAACGTGCACCATTCACGTGTGACACCATCACAAATACACTCCTCTGTTTAAGGTAGGAATAATAATGGTAGGGTTTTGAGAATGAATGGTTTGAGATTGATTTATCACTTTAAAAGTGAAATATTGTACAATATGCATGTCACCAATATTACATCAGCATAGTTATATGGGAAAATTTATCTAGCATCTCCAGTAAATTTTTGTGGATAATTTTTATTTACACCTGTCTAGTTTCAATGCAACAACAGTCTACTAAATAGGAATGGTAAATGATTTGCCTTTCTCATTGCTTTAAAGATCTCTGGAGAACTAGACTCACAGATTAACTTCAATATCCTTTCATGCTGCTGCTAATTTATCTGTAACAGGTATGATTCATTGAAATATTTGTGAAGAGCAAATGCTTCAGTGTGGATTTAGTCCAGATGATCAGAGATGTACACATGAATTTTACTAAATGGGATACAGCATGGTGCTCTACTTGCTTTGTCTGCAGTCTAAAGACAAGGATCAAGACCTTGAAATTTAAATACTTAAAGTGTTTAAAAATTTCTGTGCCTTTCATCACACATATCAAGTAAGTTAACTCCTCATACAGCTAAGAACAAAATAGTTGGTTTAGACAGAAATGAATATGTATAATGTTCCATATGTATCCACTATGGTAGGGAGAGGCTGTAACAAATTAGGATATTCATAATTTTTTTATTATGCTTTAGCTGTACTCTCAGCTTCACAAAGAGAAGGCTCCATAATTAATTTTTTAGCATATGGAGGTGTTTCTTGCAATCTTTAACTTTCTAAGGAACTGCAGTTTTGTTGTTGGTTAGGAACGGATATGAAGTTCACTGCAATTATTTATTAGATCTCTTATGTGTTATAACTTTCCTGTTACTTCCAGAACAGAAACCATGTAATTATTCACAGTCAAAATTTTAAAAAGCAGGTCAAACCAATAACTTAACAGAAAACCAGAGCAGGTAAGAGTATGAGAGTTAGGTTTGGTATGTCTCATATTCCCAAAACCAATGAATTCCAAACTTCTTTTCAGGAAGGTGTCTGTTGCCCAGTCTATGGAACAGAGGTAATGAAAAACAAATGCTTGCTCCCATTGAAGCAGAACACAGAGTTGAAGCATCCAACTTACAAGAAAAACCTTGATAATGATTTCAGATGAGACCCCATCTGAACTGAATGCAGCTTTTCCAGTCTTTTCAAACTTGCCATGCAGATAGATAGTAGAGTTCAGCATATTGAGCTTGGGGTTTTTTAAGTGAGACATAATTATAGTATAAACATTTTGAAATAGGACTAAGTATTGTGAAATAACCAATGCAGTTCTGTATTCTGTGGACAAAATAAACTGGGTGTCATTTTCCACATTTCAAGAAAACTTTTAGTTCCACTAACATGATTTCCAGTGTTCCCTAGGACATCATTGCTTAAGCATTTTATTTATATGGTCTGTTATTTCTACAAACTTTCTAAGTTCTTGTACTTAGTGCCTCTCAACAGTACACCCTTCTTTTGACAGATGCATCATTTAGGTTTGTATTCATATATGTGTGAGTGTTTGTGTGTGTTGGAAACAGAAGTAGTATCAGCCAAGCAGCCAAGGTCTCTGCCCTACTGTCCCTATATTTTCAAAGGCAAATCCATTTTACCTGTTTACAGTGGGAATCCAACTATCTCTGGACAGAAACATGCTTGAAAACTCAGCTGCTGAATAATATGGGTGAGGTTTTGAAATTAATTTAAAGTACCTTGCTTTAAAAAGCACCCTTGACTTGCACCTGCTTGGAGGTAGAAGGTCAAGTGTGAACTGTATGTTCAGGCCTGTGCTTAGAAATATAGTGCCACGTATTCACTGCAGAAACAGTTTAGTAATTTTACTCAGAATGTTTTTCTTCATAGTTATTCTTGTTCTCATCTTTTCTGTTACATTTTTTGTTCATGATGATAAACTAGTAAGCTCTTCTGAAAGGTAATCCCCTGTTAGCTTTGCAGCTTCTATGCTAATCTCATGTTAGCTTTGCTGCTGGTATTCCTGAAGCTGATTTGCATTTCCTAATCCAGAGCTGAATCTCTTTGCCCTGGGTGCTTACATTTATATGGATACGTATTAAATAATTAGCTGAAAGATTGTCCCCATAGAACCTAACACAGATTGAAGACATTTAGTGTAAGCTGATGGTTAAATGGCTTTCAAACCAAGTATGACTTTTTTTTTCTGATTTATCTTTTCATCTGGGAACAGACAAACCATGGTAGGCAGCTGTGCCCCTGCAGCCTGTGGGAAAGACTCAGGTTGGAGTAGCTGGTGGAAGATGGTCTCCTATGGGAGGGTCCCCTTGCTGAAGCAGGGGAATAGTGTGAGAAGTCCTTCCCCTGGGGAGGAAGGAGCGGCAGAGACAACATAGGATGATCTGACTGCAGTCAGCCTCAGAGTATTATATATGTGGGAAAACACTTTGCAATTACAGGTTCCCTGTCCCCCTGTGACACTGGAGGGAAGAGGCAGAGAATTCAGGAGTGAAGCTGAGCCCAGGAAGAAGGGAGGGATGGCAGGGAAGTATTTTTAAGAGTTAGTTTTATTTCTCATTACCTACTCTAATTGGATTGGTAATGAATTGAACTAAGTCTAGTCAGTTTTGCTTATGACAGGAACTGGTGAATGATCTCTTGCTGCTCTTATTTTGACCCATGAGCTGTTTGCTATAGCTGTGGAGGGCAATTACAGTGGGATCCTGCCAAAGTCAACCTACCCAAAGTTTAAAATACTTTACATTTTCAGCCTGGGTATGTTTTTACACTGCAGTGCTGATTTGGCTCTCATAAGTGTCTTTTCAAAAAAACCTGTCCAAAAAGGTCGACAGACACTAATATACCTCATGATACTTGAGATAGTAACAGTACAGTAACACAGAAAGCAGACTGTTTATTGGACTAGCTATAAATTACACTTCTTATATTTCTATGTGTACTAGATATTATAGTACTGAGGGAGAATATAATTTTGTGATGATTAGATTAATTAGACTGCTGGGATTAATTTTTCAAGATATTCTATCCTTTTCATGCTTATAAACCCTAAACTGTGATTAAGCCATCCTATTAATACAGAGCTAAAGAACACTTTCATTTCATATTTTTGAATACCCCCCTAAGTAGGAGAGATGATTCAATCTAAGATTCCAATTAAAGCACTTAATAAAGAGTGCAAGTTATTTTTCATTTCCTGTGATAAAGTAAAACAAGCATGATATGATAGGTACCTTAAGGTACCTTTACATCCATGTAAAGATTTAAGTCTTTAAATATAATATATATCCTAAGAAAATTCTTGGTTATGCTTAGATTGCTGTTTTAGTTTCCCTGAATATATGGATTATTCTAGTCTGTATGTGTCTGTTTATCCAAGATAACATGCAATGCATTCATCGTAATATTATGAAATTCATATATGAACAAAGCAAAAGTTTACAAACAAAAAAATTTCAAATGTATGGTGTGTTGGTGTAGAAGTAAATTATTTCATGTTGAATATTCATTTCCAACTACTAATTCTTTGTATAATATTCTTTGGAATCTTTGTGAGTCAGTGGAATAGCATGACAGAAATATTTGCATGAGTAGAATTGTATACACAAATAAGTTTACTAAAACTAAATGTAATGAAGTTGGTATGAGCTTTTCTAGTCAATCTGGCTTCATAGTACTTATCTTTTATACGAGGAGTATAAAGCGTGCTATCAAATTTATTTGAAAAAGCAAATGCAGTGGTGCTTTGTTGCAAGTACTATAGCTGTATTCTCAGGGAAAACATTGGTGTGTCTTGTTCAGGAACAAAACATTAAGAAAAAAAAAAGGTTAGTCTGGTTTCAATTTAGGATGGTATTTTTCAGTATTACCATCCTGGGCAACTTTTTTCCTCCCTTCCTTCCCTCCCTCCCTTCCCACCCCACCAAAAAAAAAAAAAAAGGAGGGCTGAAATAAGTCACTCCATAAACTGATAAGCTGGAATGGCTGACAGTTAGCTAGGCAGTTTTATCTTATTTATTGAGAGTAAACAAAGTTCAGAACAGAAATCAGCAATTGCTACACTACTGCCAACCATACGCATGAGCAGTTTTTTCTCCAATGGAATGCATTGAGACCTGTGCAATGCCAAAACTCTAGAGCCTCAGTACCTTGAAAAGCACATCTGTGAGAAGTAATAGTCCTATTAACCACAGCAATTGATTAATGGCAACTTGCCTCTCTAGGAGCCAGCTTCTCTCAGCAACTCTTAAGTTTTGTTTTGCACGCTTCATCTTCAACAGCAGAAAGAGAATATATAACTCAGCACACCACCCTTCAGACCTGGATGTGATGTGGCTCATTGGGGAGCGAGGGATCAATGGGGCTTGAATGAAAAAGGGCTCTCTGAAGGTTGACAGCTGAAAGCCAAAAGAGGATATCTTCAAATTTTATTGTAAGAGTAAGTCCATTTTTCAACATTAAAGTTTACAGCTTCTGACTTGTGACTGTTAAATGACCATATAAAAGTAATAAAAGATTTTCCCTAAGAAACTGTGTTTGTCCAGAAGTTTGCAATATATTCTCTTGAAGAAGCCCATACTACCACCTTTGACACTTTGTCCGTATCATCACCTACACACCACACCTTTCTCCTTAACAGTAGGATTATACTAACTTGAATCACTTTGCAAGCCTATTATCTCTACAAATTTCAGATGCAGGAATTAGAAGAGAAGTCTGAATTTCTTGCAGAAAGTTCTGACACATTACTTATTTTGATTCCAGGTCACAATGAAATTAATATCTTTTTTTTTCATATCCTTGCAGTTTTAATGAAAAGCATAAAAATATTTTACCATCATTAGTTTTAAGGAAACACATAAGCATTCCCAGAGCTAATGTGGTTCCTTGTAGTTCAGTAAAATGATCAAACTATATAATTTCATGTCAGTTAAATGTTAACTTGTACTTGACAAATGCAATTCCTCTTTCCATGAAGCTGCAGCATATAAGCTTCATGTGACATTTCTCTCACTGGGCCAGGCTGCTCTTGTAAGTAAATATTCCATAGATAGGCTTCATAAAATCAGAATGCCTGAATAAATTTGTCATTTTTTAGCTTGTAATGCTGCACCGCTGCAGAAAATATTTGTATTTTGTGGATTTTTTCCCAGTTAAATTTGGAAAATGATGATAGCTAACAATCAGAGCAGTAACTTTTTAAATATATATCTGAATATGGGTAACTATAATTCCTTTAAGTCTTCTGTCAGGACTTGATTTGCTGTAACAAAGGTCAGATTTAAATTTAAGGCGATTACTTTAAAAGAAAAAAAAAAAATGCTGGCTTGAGTTCCACTTATAAACTTCTGGATCTTTATATTAAACTTTGTTCTGTGAGGGCTGATTTTCTTCACTCATGAATCAATAACTAAATATTCTTATTTTAAAAAAGGGCAAAAAAGTATGCACACAAGATACGAATAACTAATTTTTAAAGCATTACTGAAATGCTTTTAAACAGTTCACTTTTTTTTTTCTCCTAAGGAAGTGTTAGGCTAATGTTTCCCTTTCATGCAGCTATCTCCAGTCTTTAAATTTTTTTAAATGTTTTTTGATTGCGAGGTCTGATCTTAGTTAGTGATCTGTTGACTTGTCATGTTCATGCTAGCTGCTTCTCATTTCATTCTTCACAACACTCCTTGTCTCAAGAGCCACATATTGGGCACCTGCTTACTATAGCACCTTCTTTTTATTTGCTGTTGTTTTAGGCACCCTCACTCCATTGCCTGCTCCTGCACGCATCCCGTCTCTGCTACCTGAGTCTCACACTGCTTTTGTTTTCGCTCTGACAACCCCTCTAGGCAATTCCCACAGCTCTTCTCTGGTTATTCTATCACATCTTAGAAGGGCTCGGTGATGCTAAGGCAGTCTTCCACCTCACAGGAGGCTTTTGAACGCTTGTATTTAACACGTCTCACAGGAAAATTTAAGTTCACAAGACATGCCTAGGTCACATTTTTTCTTTATCATGCCTTTAGAAGACTTTTACACAAAATGTACTTCTGTTGTTGTCCCAAGGTCATTTGCATTGTATTTGCATTTCAGCACCCCAAAATGTTCTATTTTCTAAGGTAAGACTGCCCATTCCGCTCATTACTCTGTTAACAGAGCTAACTCTCAAGAACAATAACATAGCAAATGTAAACCAGTCAGATTTCACGTAATCCTTTCCATTTCAATATCACCTTTTCCAGCACTGCACTTCTTTCCAGGCTTATACATCCTCTGTCATTCCTTGAGGAAGAATAAAGAGATATCTTCCTTTCACCTAAGGCATTCCTTACCAGGTCCATGTTCGTACACACCATGGTGCAGCTGCTATGGCTGCACACAATCTGTGAGGTTTGTTCTATCAGCATAGACTCCAAATAGCCTCAGAGTATTATATATGTGGGAAAACACTTTGCAATTACAGGTTCCCTGGATCACTTTTTGTATGAAAGTACATCCTGGTTACTGCATCAGTTGTGTGTAGTCTTCTTTATCTAGTGAGTTACATAAAAGCAGCCAGGCTATGAAAGTTCTGGTCTATATGAAACTGAACAGAAAAGAAATAAAACTAAACTGTCCATGTTGCTGTTTTTCCTACTTAAGGTATGGACTTCAGGTAATTGAAAATTGAGATTATTGATTAAAAATAAATGTAAAAAAATTGACAGAGCTGAGTTGTGTCAAATGGGTTTTGTAGTATTTTCAAGGAATTAAGAGCTCCCAATCACTTTCATGTTCTCAGTAGTTTTAATGCTCTTTTACTACAGTGACATTGTGAAAGGTTGAGGGTTTATTAGGCTCAGGATACCAAGAGTTTTTCAAACAAGGTCCCAGTGAAATCACCTTCTGGATTTAACAAGAGTGGCCTGAAATTTTCTAATGAAATTTTATTTTTTAGCACACTAACTAACATATGCCTCTCCTGTTCCAGTGCAAAGTTTCCATTGAATTTTTATGTCTTACCTAAATAAAGACAAGGAAAAAAAAGTGTTTTTAAAATCACAGTTTTGATCAATACATATATCCTGCCTCCTTAGAACAGATATCTTAGAAATATCTGCAATCCAATGTCATGGTTGTATACCATTTTATGGTTACTATTATTGCCCAACAATACTCATAATCTGATGCATGGGGATAACAAATGGTCTCAACTCTCTTGCACTTATTGTTTGGTAGATCATTTGTAATACATTCTACTATTCCAAGGGATAGATGCAATTTCTGAAAGACATTTTGCAAATATAACTGAAGAGAAAAAATGGCCTATTTAATGTTTTAACTGCTCAGATGTCAGTTGTGTCATCAGGGTAATATCTGATATTATGATAATACCACCTGAAAATTCTCTGTCCAAAAAAGGGAGATACCTTTAAATATGTTCTTGGGGCCTCATCTTTCTATTTCATTGTGGTATTTTATTACAAAATGCATAAAAATTTCTAGTGATAGGGCAAGATCTCCAAATAAATGAATAGTTGTGTTTTCTGAGTCTTTAGCACAGCTGTATGTAACTAATGTAGCATAAAGAGTGTACTTGGAATTCTAGGGAAAAAAAAAGAGAAGTATGTGCTCATTAATTTAACATTACCTATCCCGTGCACTGCAGTGTGCACTTCTAAGAAATACGCAATCACTGATTTGCGGACTGTATCATGAATCAGAAGATCAATTTAGAGCTGCACAGTTAATACTCTGGGAATTAAACTCGAATTAATTGTATCAGCATATTGCATTAATATTATTTTCTGCAAAGATGGCTTTGTGTGTGCATAATGAAATCTGAAAAGTGTGTGTGCATAAATGTGTAAGAAAGAAGTCTTTATAGTTTGGGTCGGGTTTTGGTGGGGTTTTTCGGTGGGGTTTTTTCTTGTCCAGTTTTACAGTCTAGATTCAGGCTTGCAGTGTGCGCTGCAGCAGGCAGCCGGGAGCTGGGAGCTGGGAGCAGCAGTAAAGCAGCAATGAGGCAGCAGTGAGCCCGGGCGGGCAGAACGCCCCTCGCCGGGCCGGCCTCCAGCGCTGCCCGCGGCACCCGCGCAGAGCCGAGCGCGACCCTCCCCCGCAGCCCCCGCAGAACTACATTTCCCAGGCGGCGCCGCGCCGCGGGGCGCTGCGATTGGCCGGGCGCGGGCTGGCTCAGCGTGGCGGTGCGGCAGGTGCCGCCGGCGGGGGCGGAACATGGCGCTGGGTGCTGGGGTCGCGCGGCGGCTGCCGCACCTGCCGGCCGGGGGCTGCCTCCCCCTGCTGCTGCTGCTGCTGCTCCTCCTCTGCGGACAGCTCGGGGGAGGACAGAAAAAGAAGGAGGTAGAGACGTTTGCTCCTTTCGCCATCGCGCCCGGCCGGGGGTGCCCTGTCGCGCTGCTTCCCTCTCCGGAGTCCCCCTGTCCCCGACCGCCCGGCGCCCCCCGCCCGGTCTCCCCCGCGCTCCGGCGGCCCTTCTCCCTCCCCAGCCCCGAGCGGGGGCCGGTGGGGCGGGGGGCGCCGGGCAGCCCCTGCCTTGCCCTGCTCGGGAGGTGATGGCCGGCGGCGGCGGCGTCTCCAGGGCAGCAGGAGCGCAGGGGCGCAGCGCCGGCATCGCGGTCCCCGGCGTGCTGTCCCTGCCCGGGCCGTGCCGTGCGCGGTCGTGGGCCTTGAAATCACAGGTTCTGAGCGAAGAGGTGCACGGGCCGCCGTCCTGCGCCGGGCAGGGCTGGGATGCCCTCTCCGATGGGCCAAGGGGGCCTGGCAGACGGGCGGGGCGAGGAGCCCCCAGGAGGTCGAAGTTAAACCCCGTGTTTGTGGTGGCGGCTGAACAAATGCCCAGAGTTAATAACTAGCTTTAAAGCGGTGGTAGCAGGTGTGTCAGTGAGTGCGGCTGTAGGTGATAGTACTCTCTTCGAGGTATCCTCTGGGTAAGAGAGATGTGGAGGAAGGAGTAATTTTAATTCAGATTCATATCAACAGCTTATGTTCATCGACTTTCGCATTTAAATAGGGAAATGTGCAAAAATGTGTAGTGTACCTACCTAACTTTTCCTGATTTCAATGCTACTAGAGCTGGCTACGCTTTTCCTAGGTTGCCCTAGATTCCAGGCCAGGCTTTTGCACACCAAGTGCTACCCCACCCAATAGTGTCTCATATAACTTCAATTATGGGAGGAACTAGCTTTTAACCAAACTGTAGAGTTTTGTAATTTTGGGGTTTTGTTGTTGTTTTGGTTTTGTGGTTTTTTTAAAATATCTGTTAATGTTGTGGGGAGGACTTGTGTTTTGTGGTGGTGGAGAAGAAGGAAGGAACAGTTTTTCTAGCTGAATCTTTCTCTGAACTAGCAGCTCAGACAAAGGTGGTCAAAATTTTTGGGTTTTGCTTGTTTTGTTTTTATTTAAAGAACTGTATAGTTTACTAAGGCTTATAGGCCAGAGATGTAAAAAAACAGGAGTGTCTTCCCACTGGTGTCCAGTGACAAGTGTGGAAGGAATGGCTTAAATCTGCTTCAGGGGCAGTTCAGATGTGATATTAGGAAAGAGATCCTAACTGAGAGAGTGGTTGGGTGCACAACATGGTATCCAGGGAAGTGGTCATTGCCCCAAGCCTGTAGATGTTCAGGAGACTTTTGGACAATGTTTTTGTGCATATGGTTTGACTTTCAGATTGCGCTATGTGGAGCTGGGAGTCAGACTAAATGTCCCTTCCAAATCATGATGTCCCTTCCAACTCACAATATTCTGTGATTTTACAGGGCCAAAGTTAGTATGTAAAATTCTTATTTTATATCTAAATAATGATCTGACTGTGGTCTTACCGAGATAAGTAGTCTGATCATTGAAATAAATCTGTTGGGCCATCAGTGAAAAATGAATGCCTTCACCCTAGGAATTCGTTGTCTTTTCCACTCTTTCTGGAATGAGTAAGCAGTAAATATGTTGCCCTTCTTTTGCTATAATTAGCTTCTTTTCAAAGCTTTAACTTATTAGGTTTTCTTAATAAAATGTGTTTAATGGTTGACACTTGATTCTCTCTTGCTGTGATGTGCTGGCACTGCAACTTTTGTTGACACTTTCATGTGGAGTGCCAGCTGTGCTACCAAGATAGCTGAAATGTTCTTTCTTTTAAGTGAAATCCTTTTCCTAGTAAGTAAATAAAGGCAAATTAAAATGGATATGTACAACTACTTTTTGGAAAGTTTCCCAGTCCTGTTGTGGAGGTGGTATATAAAAGGATGGAAGTGCTTGTTTGTTTGTCCACCTATTTGCCATTACAGTTCAAGCAAGTATTTTTCCTCTGTTAAACTTGTTATTCAGTGTTTTCCATTTTAACTGATTTAAACTAACACATCCCAGTCTTTTGAATCTTTTTGCTTCCGTTTTTCATTCCTGTTTAATATTTTGATTTTAAAACAATGGATTGCTCGTACAGACAGACCTTTGGCTTTATGTAGACATGGCGTATCTATGACTGCATCTTTACAGAAACTAAAGCACTATTGTAAGTACTTGCTTCACTTTAAATGCAAGTTTAAAAATAAAGTGTAACTTGGTTTTTTTTCAGGGTTTTATCCATTTTATGTGTCTGTGTTGTATATGTTAGAGCTAAAATTTGACTCTTCTTGCCCTATAACCTTCATGTTAAGAGCTGTAGTAATTTACCCAGTACATATAATGAGGAAAGCATCTGTATGTGAAGAATGAAATTTGCACTTACAGTAAGTAGTTTGGAAAAAACATCTTAAAACTGAGGAAGATTATGTGAATTGAGAGTGCAGGATCTTGTGCTCTGGGACATTCTTGTTCACACCACTGTGCAGAAGCACAGTGGTAACAGGTAGAGGTGATGGAAGTGAAGGTAAATGTGTGACGTGAACCAAAGATTTTCTATACAAAGACTGGTAAGATTGACACACTGTTTTTTTGGAAGTTGGAGAAATGGTTGAACACATAGTGATTGTTTCAAAGTGAACAATGCAAGAGAAGTTTAGTAGGGTTGAAATGTGTGTCTCATGAGATAAAACCAACTCACATCTCAGTTTACTCTTTTCTCTGTGGTTTGTGTGTGTCTTTGTTGATAGAAAGAGATGTAAAGGACTAGAGAGAAGAAACTGCTTTCTAAATCAAATTTTAAAAAAACCACCTTGATTCCTTGAAAAGTGCTTCAAAATTAGAAGAACTTGAGATGTTGGAGTTAAATCTTAAGGAAGAAAAATATTGATGAAGACAATGATTTTATTTTTTTATTAATTTACCTTTTAAAGTGTTGATGACATAGGAAAGTCTGAATGATTGGAGGTGTCTAGATCAGCTGTATGAGCCTGGAAAAGGTGGAAGGAAGGAGGAGAGGAAGGAGAGGACTGGGTTAAGATATTAGATGTTTCTGAAGGACTTGAAAATAACCAGGGAAACTGGAAAACATTGTTATAAATGTTTGTGTTGATTGTGAAATACTACATTAAAGCTGTATTTAGAAAATATGCAAGTTCTTAAATTGCTAAAATACATTGTCCTATACAGCAAAATATTCTTAACGATAACTAAAGAAGCTGCCTTCTCTTGCAAATTACTGAGAAATGCTAAGGTTGGTTTTAAATTTGATTAAATCTGCAAGAACTTAAAGAGCTATTTGAAAATAGATTTGAATTAGTAGATTATTTGTGGTCCAGTTTCAAGGAAGTTATTTTTAGAATGAATTCATGAACTTATAAACACACAAACATTCCTGTTGCTTTGCTTTCATCTTGCTGTACCTTTTCTATTTTATGGACATTCATGACAGCCTTCACAAATGAGGAGATAAATAGAAAACACTGGAATGTCAAATTTGGGAATGAGATGAAGAGCAACACCGTAACTTCCTCCCATAGGTCACACTTAGAAGCTAACTAGATTTGAAAAGCCTGCTTTTATGACTTTAATTCTGGTGCTGAACAGTACCTTTATTTAAAGTGAAGTAAAAAATTGTTCTTGATTGTGAGTAGGAACAAGACACTGGAGAAGGACTATTCTCTTGGAAAATGTATGCATAATAACAGAAAACAATAATTGACTCTTTCCTTAGCATTTGAGATAATAGAATTGTATTAGCATACATGCATTTCAATGCTTTTCATATATCTTATACAAATTTCAGGTGGGTTAAACTATTAGAAAAATTAAAGGAATCAGAGTGATTCACTTAGAACTATACTGCTTGGCTTTCTATGATAGTTTCTTTTTGTGTCTGAAACACATAGAAAGAGAACATTGGGTTTGCAATATTAAAAGCATTTCTCATAGAGGATGATGTTTATTTTTGAGCTTTCAGGTGGGTGGATCAGAAGCTTAGTTAAACCACTGATATGAAATTGGAGTAACTTTTTCAGTAGGTAGTTTGCCATTAACTGCTAAATCTGACACAGGGAAGGTGTCTGTTTAGATCAATATACAAGCTTTCTTCAGATGAAAGTATTTTGTTGAGCTTGAGTCTACTAAAAAGAGATGCTGAAGACATAAAAATATTGTGTAATTTTCCTGTTCTGTAAGGCAAGGTTCAGTGATGTCTTTGTTTGCCCTGATTATTTTTAAAGGATTTCAAGACTCATATATCTATAATAGTTCTTTACCTTTTTCTCTCTGTCTCATTTCCCCAGCTGAGTGTAGAAGTTATGGCAGTTGGGAGCAGCTGTGGGAGATAGAGTTGGAAGAACAGTCTAATTGATAGTTTATCCCAAAGCTCAGCCATACTTTTCTTATTCCTGACAAACATGTGATGTGTGTGCAGAATGTATGTGATGTGCCTGCAGAAGTCTTCAGTGATGGGGGTTCTACAACTTCTGGCTTTTTCTTTCCTCCTAAAGAGCTAACCTAAATTTCTGTGTGTTCAACGCCTACATTTTTGAGCCTGTTATTTCTTGTCCTCACCATGACCATAAAAAACAGATTATTGTTTGTTTAGTTGTTTGGAGGTTTTTTTAATAAATAAAAGCAACTGTGTATTTTTTTAAGGCTTAAAGTAGTAAATATGATAATTTTTTGACAGAATCTTCAGTCCTGAACGTACTTTTCTGTTTTATTTGAAATGAACTGTGGTAGATTGGTACTATCTCCTTGTTTCTGAACCATGTTTTTTGTTTGTTTTGTTTTCCTTTAGGTTTTCGTAGTGAGCCTATTGTGTTTATTCACAGTTTTGACTATTACCATGTTGCAGCCAGAATGGCATCTTCCACCTTAAAATGTCTTTCCCATCTGATTTCTGGTAGTGGTTCACCATAAAGGTAGCAATTCTCATCCATTCAGAGCTAGAGCCAGCAAAACCTGCTGTCCTTGGTCTTCCTCCAGAAATTGAAAGAATGCTACTTAGTTTCTTACTCTCTCTCTATGCTGTTTTCAATGATCTGTAATATTCTTCTCTTCTCATCAATGTTCTGCATGTGTATTTAATCGAAAAAAAAATTAGAAAACATGGTATACTGAGCAGAGAAAAAGAAAAGAGGAAAAAAGATATGTGACCAATGGGAAGTGTTTGGCATATATTCAATTTCACATATAGTCTAAGAAATAAATTCTTCCTTTTTCAGGATCTCTGATACTATATAAGAAACATAGTGACAATTAAAACTTAAGTTTCTTCTCTTGGTCTACTGAAATTCTATTTAACATTAAACTTCAATATAAAGCCTTCTTGGTCTTATAATTGTGAAAATTTTGGGGTTGGTCTCCAGAGTGTAGAACACTGCATGTTTTTGCTTTTTACACAGGATGCTTGACAGTGTTTGGCAATTACACCAATTACAGACTCCTCCTTAAAAACTTCATTAAAAATTGGGATGTAGCAAATGTTGAATCTGTGAAGGGAAACACAGGCCTGACTGTAGGTTTGCCTTCAAGCCATTTTGAAGGTGTATTTTAAGTGGAGATTTTATATGCATTTGTGTGGTTGGATGTTTTAACTATTGTTACAGTAGAGAGAGGTTTTTTCAAACAATGCTTAAAGCTTTAAAATATGTTTTCTTGGTTTGAAGTGAAATAACAGTTCTAAGGCATGCCTGAAAATGTAAAATTCATTAAATGCAGTTCTAAATGTTTTTCTCTACTCTGTCCTAAAAAGAATGGAGACAGCATAGAGGAAAAAAAAAGTCTGCAAACATTCCTTTGGTTTTGGCTATTTTATACAACCCCATAAAACACGTATATCCCTCTCTCCTTTATTTCTAATTAGCTATAGTTTTGCAAAGACTTGGCAAAATTGACTAGTAGGCTTTATCCAATCTGTGTAGAAAACTTCAGAGACTGTATACAATAAGTGAAATAAAGGATGCTTATAGCAGGCTGATAGCATTATGTGATTGGATTACTGAAACTTTTCTGTCCCAGATGTCTGTTTGGCATCCTTGCTGTCATAAGACAGATCAGTGACATAATTGATCTTTTCCCCTGTTCTGTTCTATAACCATTTATACAGCACATCCTGTGCAACCACATGGAAAATACAGATTGTGTCTGCTTGAGTTCTACATGCTCTGGAAAAATCAGTCAGTAAAATTAGAATGGTAGAGCACTGGCTTATTTGGATATTGGTTTGGGTCTTCAGATTTATTCTCATAATTTTTGAAAGTGTTTTCAAGGTCACATTTTATTGGCTAAGGTAATGGTCAGAACTAAAGAAGGACCTTTACCTGGTATTTGGTTTAGGCCTTGTTCTCTTATTCTAATAAATATGAGAGCAGCTAAAATTACAAAAAAAGAAGTTTTCTTTTAATCTAATGCTATGAAGTTTTATAAAAATATATAATAATGTCTTTATTGTTTGTGTATATAAAATGTAATAGCTATCTTTTTTTGTTACAACTTTCAGTAATGAGGGATTGCCATTAACCAAATGAAAAGATATTTTATAATGAACCTGAAAGTTACATTTCAGGCAGGGAAACTCATATTTTTATGTGTGATTATCACAAGTCCTTCATATTATAAGGTAGATAAACAGATATATGCATTGAGTGGATTGCTTCTGACAAAATTCAAAAAAAGGCCTGGCAATAGTTTGACTACAGAAAATAGTCCCCTGACATGGAAGAGATGTGTACCCTTGCCATTGCAGGCTTCTTCATGAAAACACACTTCTTTCTGAGTGCTAAAGTAGTTTTTGAAGCATTTCTCTGGACAGACTGTTCTCCCACTAGGATTTGCTATTAGGATTTTACTTTCTTCTGGTGGTTGTATCTGATAGTACCATTCTGGAATACCCCAAGTTCATAATCTCTTCTTAAGCAGTTGCAATTCTTAGCCAAACTGTGCCATTCCATTAATTTTTTTCTCATTTCTTTGCTGCTGACTCTAAAGCAACTAATTTTTGAATTTCAGATGAACTGGTCATTAAGCTTAACAGAGTTGGCTGTGTTGCATAGAACATTTTGTATATCAAGTTCATAACATAAGTGGTAATTACAGTTATGCAGTCCCTCTGGAATGACATTTTGAGCTCACAGAGCTTCTCAAGGTTATAGGCTGTAGCATCTGCTGCTCGAATGATAGAAACCATTTTCTACTCTGCTTCTACTTTGGGTTTTTTATAGTTTTAAATCACTATTGATGTCTTCTCTACTATTACAAAATTAGCATGTTCAGCTGCATTGTTATCCAGTTGCCTTAAAAAGGCCAATTACAGTCTACTGAATCTTGGATATTGACATTCCTGTTTAGCTTTTTGAGATTTCGCTGTGTATGTATTCATGTCTGAGCCATGTAAATTTCTCTTCAATATAGATTTTTGAACTTGTCAAGCAAAGTTTCGATAATACTGTAAAATTCCCATTTGCAGTTTAAGGTTCGCTTTTGGGGTTTTTTTAATAATTTAGTTTAAGCATTTTTGTCAACTTTATTGTTTTTTGAAGTCTTTTGATACTTTGCCTGTTTTTCACAAAAAATAATTAACAGTGGTTCAGGTAATTAATTAGCTAATTCCCTTTATATTTTCCTATTTTACATACATATGCATTCAGGCTTTTTCACACATTTTATTTCTCAGATCTTGTCAGTGGCTGGAGTGCATTTTGAATCTAAACTTAGGCCTTTAACGCAACACTTTGCTGTACTGCAAGAGTCTGTTTAGTATAATGAATTGTTATATTGCAGTGTTTTTTCTGCACTATGCTGAGGAATATGGTTATTTTAACAATAAAGTAGGAGAGGTATTTTTGGTTGGTACTGCTTAAACTTTCCTTGGTTGTTGTAGCTGCTTTGTCTTTGCTTCAATGGTTCAAATTGTTACTTAAAATATTTTGTTCTTTTTACTTCTCTTACTTATCAAGTCCATGTGACGCTCTTCTATTTTTGGTAGTAAACTGCAGTGAAATATAAATTGCATTTAATCCATAATTACTAGATTCACTGGGTTACTGATACACTAAAATATGAAACTTAAAATTATTTTTATTTTTAATCCTATTAAAGTATTTTAGTGGGAATCTTTGCCTTTCAATAAAAGATGTAGCTAGAGATTCAGATTCTGCGTGGGAGATTATTGTAGGGAGTGAGAAAGCTGAGCAGACAATTTTTTGAGATACAGTTCCTTCCTCTACATTGTTTTTTCAAGGTTTTCTAACAAAATAAAAAAGGTATTTGAATACAAGTAGAATATCTGTTTCTGTTTTGACTGACACAGGTAATGCTCTTCTAGATAACCTAGGAGTTGCAGGGCTAGCACTGCATACAGTGAAGGAATAAATTAGCTATATCTACATATGTTTAGGTGTCTTTCCAAGGAGGGGAATTTAAGCTACAATTAGGTGAGGGAATTGTAGAGCAATTTAATTAACAGGAGTAGAGCACCTCATCATAGGTCACAGTACCAGCACTCTGTATAGCTGGTGATCTTGAACTAGGGAATACAAAATGCAGAAGGATGTTTCTGAAATCTTACATTTCTCCAGAATTTGAATGCTAAAGTCAAACTTGTAAAAGCTGTGCTATTCAGAATATGTGCTGGTAAAGTTTTGTGTAGACTTAAGCTACCAGAGGAGAAGGTAGTGATGATGACTATACTGATTCTTCTGAGAGGATTGTGTACATGCTCCCTAAAAATAATAACAATTAGAAAACCAAAATAATAATATAATAACTTGATTAGTGTTTTCTTTTTCTTCTGTCTTTTGGTGAGTGACATGGTACTTTAGGTGATGTGGTTAAGGTGGTATATACTCTGGTTTCTGTTCAGATCATGTGAGGTGATCCAAGCATGCTGACTGATTATGGTTTACAGGATAGGTTTCAGGGGTTTCTGAGGTATGGGACCTGAATACTTCCACATGGGTGAAGGTGATAATGAATACACTTCCCCCTACTTGAGTCAAACACTGAAATTTAGAGGAGTGCACAAACTCACACAGCAGTAAGTGTTTTGTTTTCAGACGAATCCTTTGTGATGCCTTTTACCAGGATGTTTTCAGATATTGGGTATTTTCAGATGGTGCCTGAGGGAACTAATGGACTTGCCTCCTTCTTTATCTGACTCTTTAAGTGGGGCTATAATTCGATCTCACAGCCAAGTCTGAAATGTTTAAATGTAGAGCATTTTCAGAGGCCTAGAGATCATTGGGAATTCTTTCTCCTCCATTACTGCTATGTCTGTGCAACTTAAAAGTTGGATGTGAAGTAGAATTACTGCTTTGTCTGTGGTTGATGAACTTGGTTAGCTTCTATCCTCAGATCTAGTCAGTGAAAAACAAGTTAGCCTCATGTGCAAACCTCCTGTCTGGTGTAACATTAAACATTCTTGTGACTTAAATGGAAATCCCATCACATGTTTCCTGAACATTGTTTGCTGTTTTTCCTGTGTTTTGGAAAATAAAGGGAACCTGCTGAAATTAACTTATTTGATAAAGCAGAATTTTTTTAGTATTATTTTTATTATTGGGCTGAAGGATAGAAAAGAATGTAAAGGAAAATAAAAACTATGAAGCCAAGTTCAAATGATCAAATGTACCGAGAAGTAATTGTCCTTAAATCTTTCTGTAATCTGTTAGAGGGTAGAAACTAGTAAAGCTATCTGAATTCTGTATTATTTTTTGCATCACATCTCAAAATAATTTAGCCATGGTTTGTACTCTTGGTAGGTGGTGGCTCAGTTCTAAAACATTTCAGTGGAAACTTTTTTCATTTTTCTGTTCTATGCCTGATTTCTACTAAACCTTCCAACTGAAATAGAAAGTGAATGGAAGGAATTTCATAGGAATATAAAGAATGCCAGAAAATATAAAGAATCCCAGGAAGTTCATTCCAAAATTGAAGATGTAGGACTGTTATGACTCTTACTTGTCCACAGCTGGTGGATTCAGCTAGTGACAATGTGACAGCACACTGAGTAGATGAGACAGGAGTTGTGGACAGGAATGGTGCATTAATGCTGAAATTATTGTGTAAATATTTTTGTTCTGTTGTGGCAGTAAGCTAGGTAGGTATGAATGGAACCTCTTGTCTATTTTTTTTTTTTTCCAAATCTCTGTTTATTGATAGCAGTGCACTAACTTTTTTAGTGGGCAATTTGTTTAGAAGAAAAGATAAAGTTATTGATATCTGCTAGACAGACTCTAGATATTACAGTTGTTTTTTATTTCCTTTATGCTTTCTTGGTTTGGGGTGATAATGCAATATGATAATGAATAATCTTTCTAGCACAATTTAAAGTGTTAGAAAGCAGACATTCTTTATTGTAGTGCTGCACATATTCAGAAGATTTTTCCTCTTATTGAATGTGTATCATGGAATTTTACAACAGGGTATTTATTCCATCCTGACAATACATAGTCACAACATCATACTTCCAAGCTAATACTTCTCTTAGAATGAATTTACATGTCTCTGCCCCTTACTGGAAGTCTTTTTATGGTCTTAGAGGATCATCTAAAGGTGTTTGCATTCACTGAGAGCCCCCAAAATTGTAAGTGACCTTGCTTTGAACTTTTCTTAGCGCATGTACTGTTTTTTCATGTTACATAACTGCCACAAATCCACTTAGGTTCCTCATTATCTGTTTATCCACTGGTTTCAGCTACACTTACAATCTACTGTCTGCTTTTGCCTTCTTTTACCTAATTTCCTAGTTACTCTTTAAACTCAATTTTGCAATTTCAAGGAGTCTGTTCCCTTCTCCCTGTAGTCTGTCAGGGGCATTGCTAGTAATTTTCCACTTCAAATGCATTGTAAGCGTTTTCATTTTTTTTTTGTTTGCTGTAAGCTGAATAAATCAGTCAGTGGAGTTGTAGGGTTGTGTGCCTGTATATACACACACATATATGCACAAAATTTGGTTTGCCCTGGTGTAGATGAAATAGCATTTGCCTTGGTGTTGACATCTGTGGGCTTTGGTCCTGTACCTCTAGGTGCTATAAATGGTTAAGGTGCTTTGACCAGACTTCATGGAGAATGTAGCTTTCAGAGTAAAACTTAAAACTAAAATGCCCTCATGTAGCTGCATATTGGTTTGTGATGCTGCTAACATAATGCAATTTCTTTAAAAGTAATAGTTACCTGAAGTTCTGCTTTAGTACACAAAGGACAGTTCTCATCTGATTTGTGGTCTTGTATTTTAGCCCATTCTGTGCACAGAAACTAAGCTTCCTGAAATCATTGCGTGCTATGAACTTGTAACATTTACAACAGGTGTTAAATTTTCAATTAAATGTGACATCTCAGCCTTTTCTAGAGTAGAATTATGGTTAAGTCATGTCTGGGAAACTGATGCAGTGGGAGCAGTTGATATTTATTTGATTTCTGGGAAATTTTATGCTGCTTCACATAAAGTACCTTGAACACTTGTCTGTCTGTTTCTTTGGATCCTCTTAAAGATGATCTTCATTATTGTATTAATTCAAAAAGTTCCTGTTCTGAAGCATATCAGTTGTTTTCCCTCTCTAGAGCATTGTTTGCACTCTGAACTGTCCTCTCAGACCGACACAGAGATTTGGAGAATGTTGCAGAATTCACTGGGCCACAGAGGAGTGACAAGAGGGAAGATAATTTTCTAGCTGAATGATGATCATTTGAAAGAGGAAAGTCCTGGGTTCCCACAGCTATTTATACATTTAATCCAATAACTGTTCAGTGTAAAACATTGTAATACAATCTGTTCAAGTAGGTTTACTTGTCCACCATCTGGACATGAGTACTGCCTGCCAAACCAGTTGGGAGGGCAGTGAAAGAAATCAAGGTTACTTTCAAGTAGTGAGGACTTCTCAGGATAACCTCTGCACACTTGCTTTCTCTGTTTAAGCAGCTATCACCTTCTCAGTTGTAACTTTCTGTGACAGCAGAGGTGGCTGAAGGAACTAAGTATAGAGTGTACTGTGCCCAGTGCTCCAAGAGCCAGCCCTGGAATATTTAAAGGTAATAGAGGTCTTGATGGGAACATAAAGGTTCCCAAATCTCCATTTTTCTTTCAGTATTCCTGGCCATTTTATTCCAAGAATCTAGTATCCAAGCAAGGTGAGATTACACAAAATCTGTTTTTTAAGTACCTGGTGACAGGAGAAGCTTGTTCAGGTTTAGAATTGCCCACTCTGGGTTCTGTTTCTGTTTGCTGTAGACCCAAATTCCTGCTCTGTGTGGATTAATTTAAGTACCTCATTACTTCTACAGATACCAAGAAAAAGAGAGTATAACACAAGATTATAATGATTTAATTTATATATTATCAAATACCACGTTATTTGACTTTGTTTTAATGAAATCATAAGTGAGAGGAGAGGCACTATAGCTGATAAATTTTAGTGCAGTTTTTGTTTTGTTTTGTTTTTTTTTACTGTAGAAAACATATTAGCAAGTGAGCTACACTAGAAAGCAATGAAGCATAAAGTCACCCCATTCTAGAATTCTGTTATGTTAGTATTGAAGCTCTAGCCACCTGTAGGGCCATCAGTAGCAGTACTGATGAAGATGGTCCCACCTGTGTAAGAACTGAACATTTCTCTTCTTATCTCCTTCATGAAGTTAGGATCGATGTGAGGACACCTTAGGTGTGTTCATTTTACAAGAGCCTCAAGTGAGTAATGTTGGATAGGTTGTAAATTCAAGTATGTATTGCAAATTCAGATGATATGTAGAATCATAGAAAATAGAACTTTAATCTTTTATTGCATTTTTTTTTGTTCCACCATATCAAGGTGATACGGTTGTGTTAGTGTATTTGTCTATTGGCATTTGTCTTAAGTGATTCAAAAATCTAGCTGAAGCTGTTCAGTTATAGCAACATCAGTTTTTTTGAGCAGTGAGTGCATTGTGCTGGCATGCAGAACTCATGCTTGCTTAGCTGTGAGGGAGAAAATTATGAGTTCATTAGCTGATACAGCAGCTTTGTTTTCAGGAGTAATTTGATGTCTGTACTTCTCCCGAGTGAAAATTGAACTTTTCCTGAATCTAATGATAGTAAAAATGTTCTGGAGGAAACACGTTTTTACTCAAGTCTTTACGCTGAATCTTGACTCTACAAAAAATTTTAAAAATGTGCTTTCAAATGGGGTTAGAGAGACACTTTTAGCTGGTTTCTTTCATTAGAACTGTAGCCACTTTTTCTAAGAATGAAAAATTCATAAAATTAAAAATTTGATTTCATGTGGATTTTAGAAGCTGATTTCAGAAGGTAAAAATTTAGACTTCATGATATTATGAGAATGTTTTTATGAGAACAAAATGTAATTTTGGTAAGCACATCATATTTTTAGTTTTCTAACATAGACATTAATTCCACCTCCAGTTTCCTCAATAGGAGTTATTGAGTTATTCATTATAAGGTACCTGAACTTATAATATTCAACATAGAAAACAATGCTGAGTATTGGATTTTAAAAAGCAGTTTCTTAACCTATTTAAACCATTAGGTTTTGCATTAAAGCTTCCTGACTGCTTGTACAGTCATGATTTAATATTCCACAATTAACTTCTGCTTTAGTCTTACTAATAGCATTTTTTTATTTAGATAAAAATTATGTGCTAGTATCTATGAATTTTTTTTTCTTAAATGACTCGGAAATAGATCTAAAAATGCGAAGTAATTATTTTATATTAAAAGGATTAAGTGCTTTATCTGCCACTAGAGATTGTCTGCTTCCTGTTGAACCACTGAATCCATTCATTAACTTAGCACCATGGTCTGTCCTTTCTCTTCTGATGAACTACTAGGAAGGTAGTATTCTGATTAAATGAATTCCTGCTCAGGAAACTGGTGCTTGTGTTTCTTAATGTGTGGGTAAATGGCAAGTTGCCAGAACCTCATGTGGATCGCTGAGAGAGGTAAAAGGTTTTGTTGTTTGAAAATGCTGAGGTACTAGGCACAAGGAAGAATGCTAAACTTAGTGGTTCTGTTGTATTTATGTGTGTGTTTTTGCCTCCTGAGAAACAGAATTTGCTAGGAAACTCTGACAATAAAGTCACCAAAGAATGGATGGCACAATAAAATAAAACTCATTATCAATCAAGTGACAGTGAAATAATGTGAGGATAGACGAAGATTTCTCTCACAATGACCATGAGTCGTAATGAAAAGTTTGAAGAAAGTATTAATAGACATAGTACTCTGAAATATATATTAAAAGAGGTGTAGTGGTTATAATATACAAATTACCAATTTTTTTTAAAGTGAAGCTTACACTCAGTTAATTGTGATGTCTTCAAGACTTTCGCTACTGCCTACTTTTCTAACTTTCTAGAATTGCTTGTAAAATCTCTTTACTGAAATGTGTTATCATAAGAAAAAAGGAAAAGGATGGTTTTGCATATCCTGAAAAGAAGGAAAAATCAACAGTTTGAACTTGCATCCAAATTTTAGTGATTAAATAGTTGTGTCATGAACATTTCTCTGTTCAATTTGTGATTTCTGGTGAGAAGAAAAAGTGTGAATTTTTCTTAATTTGTAGTAGGATTTTTGTTAGTTTCCATGCTTTGCTTTGGACCCTTCACTTTCTGGTCCGATAGTAGGTTGTCCATTAAATTAACTGGATCATGGTGCTACTATGATTAACCGTGTAAAGTGCTGTATATATATTTTGATTGTCTTCGATAATTACTTTTAATGTCCTAAAATTGAACCTCTCTTTAGAGAGGCAGATTGACTGATATTTGGAGAAAAAAAAAAATCAAATAATTTCTTCATCTTGGAAGAGTTGACCTTGAAACCAAAGGGGGCTTTCATTAACTAATTTTAATGTGAAGCAATGAAACAAGGTACTACTTTCTGAAATCTTTGTACAAGAAAAAAAATTTATGTCTTATACTTTCAGCTTGAGAGAGATATTGATAGGACTGCCCCTAATGTTAAAGTCATCTGTAGACTTCAGGTATTTGAATTCAATTGTTAGATATGTAACTGGTTTCCTGTGTAACTTCTTTGGTTGCTTGTCCATTTTATAAACTGTAAAGGTTGGTATTTCCCTTTTTTTCTTGCTTTTTCCATTTCATAACAAAGAAAGGTGTGTAAATTGCTTTTTCTTTTTTTTTTTTTTTTTCTCTCTTTGTTGTTATTTTTGACGTATGGCAAAACACAAATTCTTTTTAATTCTTCTTGGAAAAAGTAGTGGTCTTTATGTGCTCTGTGCCTTTCTTAGTAGTAAATAATGTGTCAAATTTAGTAAATTTAATTTTGGAAAAAAATGCTATTAGTGCTCATTATAGGTTTTGTCAATCTACGAAAGTCTGTTAGACTTAAAGGGATTTATGAAATTTAGTTCTGTATGTTATGATATTTTCTGAAAGCAGAACAAACTGAATGTGTAATAGAAGTCCATCAAATATTTATGGTTGCATATGGTCAAAGAAACCAAGTTTCCCTGGTGTCTCTTGAAACTTTGACAATGGCAGCATCGTATGGCCTTGAAAAAGCATGGATGCAAGGGTGTGTATTTTTCTAATTTTATGCAACTCTAGCCATAATGCTCATAAAGAAAAAGCATGATAGTAGGTCTGTCTCTTACAATCTCATATCATTCCTCGGATAGGGATTGTGCAATTTTTTGACATTTTAGTCGTCTTCTAATACAGTTTTTCATTGCCTTTTTCACCAGGTTTTTTTTGTTTGTTTGTTTTTCAAGGTATAACTTGTTTTCAGAGCCCTCTGGGTTTTTATAAAATGCAGATTCACCAGCTGCAAACTCAAGTTGGTACAGGAAAAGTTACTTCTTTTCTTCTGTGACTACATTTATATTTTCTTTCACCTAAAAGTCTCCTTATTTCCTTCCTATATCCCAGATGGGTTTTTTTTTTCTTTGTGTGTGGATTGATTCTTATAATTTAGTTCCTATTTTTTTTTGTTTTTGTTATTATCTTAGATTTTTCTGTTTTCTCTAGAAATAGAATATTCACATACATTTATGCAAACTTAAAGCCTGTTCAACTCAGAGAGCAGACTTCATTCTGGAACATTTGTGGCTGCCCTGGGGAAAGTTATGCATGCATTTTCTGCCAAAAATTGTGCTCTAGTCTGTTCAAAGTCAAATTTCAGACTGCCTAAATTCACTTACTGTATTAGGTTGTATGTCTCATGCCTTCAGTGTAGTACTGCGTTACTTTTCTTCCAATCTGTCTGTTCATGATGTAACTCACAGTGATGCTACTTTTTCTTCATATGATGGTTTTCCTTCATATTTTTTTGTCATCATACTTCTTACATAGTGTCACGCTTCTGTGATTATCTAGTTATTTTTCCTTATAGCCTTTAGTTTCATCTTTTCTACAATATTTACTACATTCTTCTCAAGAATTTTGGTATTTTTAAATTTTTCCCTACTTTTTGATATTCTACTCTTCCTGGTATGTACAGATGGATTTTAAAAGTATTCTCACAATCTGTTTTATATCTGTTGTTCTAAGATAGATTGTTACATTTTGTTCTCCTCTAAGGAGAGAGATGAATGAAATGCAAAAGTAATTTGAGTAAAATTTTTATGTCTCTGAAGAGATCTGTATTGTTTAGAAATTTTTCTTTTGTTCTTTCCCATAAAACCCTCTGCATTTCTTTGAAGTGGGAGAGGAAAGCGCACCTGTAATCATTATAATATCTGGGGACAAATGTAGAAAGGAATCAAGGGTTTGGTTTCAATATTTGGTACACATACGTTCTGTTTTGTATGATTTATTCTAAAATCAGAGACCATGTGCACTTTTAGTGCTGGTGTTAATATAAATATATCCTGTCAAGACCCAAATGGGCTCAGCATTGACAGCATTCAAGAAAGACTAGATCATACTATTTTCTTCCTCCTGCTAGTTGCCATCAGCCTGTTTCAGCCACTATTTGAGTTCCTCCCCATTGCTGAGTTGACTGAATTCTGTATTCATTCTTAATTCAGTTGCCTTGCGTCAGCTTTCCTTCCAGGTCTCTACCCCTTGCAAGTATAGATAGAAATTTAAGAATTCTTTTTTTTGTTATTTGTTTTTCAGCTATTAACTTTTTAAACTTGCCCTTGAATCAATCATTCATTTGTTTCCAGGCTGATAAATCATTGTTTTAGAAAGTCATCTTGCAGCTCACACTGCAGAAAGAAATACTCAGTTGCTGTTTCATGTGATTCAGGTTTTCTCTGTGGAAATTCCTCCTGATGCTGTTCTGATTGTTAGCATATACTTAAGTGTCATCTGCTTTCCTCGTGTTACCAAACACTGCAAAGTAACAAGGATAAATCCTTCAGATACCCCAATTATTATTTCTAACCATAGGATACTAAAGGACATTCAGTTTTATAGATATTCAACACAGATTGTTTTTCTGTTGCACCTGACTTTTCTAATCAGGACATAAAGTGTAGTAGTTCTCAGAGAATCAGCACGGTTCTTTTTCTCTGTGACCTCCTTTTGTCTTTGGGATTTAATAAGTTCCTTGCTTTTGGCTTGGAGGTCTTCATTGTGACCCGTAGGTTTTGAGCTTGCATTTCTTCCCTGAAAATTCAAACTAGGCTGCATGAATTAGCTCTATAAACTATTCATACTTTGCTACACTTGGAGAAGAGAAATGGGATGACATGGTGTGAAATGCTATCAAAACAAATATGATCTCTTTTAAATGCTTTTATGTTTCCTGCTTCAGTCCTTTTTGCAATTCTCTGAAATACAAAAGGTTAGTAGTGGATTCTGATCTCATCATGATCACTTTCTGCTCTAATCAATAAAAGGGATGATTCTCATTCATTAAGCTCTAATCATTGCTTCTCTTGTTATCCATCTATTGACAGGAGCCCTCATGGAAGTGATTTTTATCCTGTTGCTGTGTTCCCTTGCATGAAAATGGTTCAGATGATATCTCTTCTCAGAACAGGAAATGGTGTGCCATATTGTGATAATCAGAAGACATATTTTAATTTTTATTTTTTTTCTGAGTAGTGGTTTAAAACTATGTGCTTGGAATATTTTAGAACATCAAGTCATTTAGGATTTCAATATGAGATGGGTAAGAATGGTTTAACTCATTCACTCGGAGTTCACCTAATCTAGTATTTTTGTCTTCTAACATCTGCAAACGGGTACTCAGAGAGGGGAAACTATCTCTTTCCAACCTGTAGTCTTCCACCCTTCTGCTGTTTTCAGCTATGGTTTTCTTGAGCCTGATGTTTTCCACTAATGAATCTTTCCATGAGGAATGCTCAGTTGTGAGTAGTTCATCAATCCTAGGTCTTGCACCTTTCTTTTCCTGCTTTACAGAATGATGCTGTTAAGGAATTACATCTGTAGTTACAACTGCATCAGGAGAGGATTGACAAGTCTTTACAGCTCGTGCTTGTCATTTTATTCATCTTTGTCTTTTTCAAGTATTTTACTGTCAAAGCGAGTGCTTTTCATGTCTCCTACTATCTAGAGTAGTGCTGTTCGTTTGACATACTTCTGAATTTACTGAATAGAGTTATCATTCAAAAGACTTTACAGCTACCTTGCTTCATAGTTAATTTGTTCTTTTACAAGAATCGCTTCTGGCCTGAAGTAAATTTTTTTTTTTCCTCTCTTAGGCATGAATAGTGAATGGAGTGAAACTGCCAAATCACTTACGTTCAAACTTATTGTGTAACCAGACCTATATTTTGCCATGCACAAATTGGATTGCAATGATGATTTTACCATCTCCGTTGAGGAGGTTTATTTACATCTTAGTGTAGTATGGAAATGTGTTCTTCACAGTGGGGTCAACATTCTTAAGAGTAATGTTCTCCTTTTCCCACTGTATACTGCACTAAGACTCTACCATATATTAGCCTCTTTACTGAAGGTGCTGAGGAGCCCATTCTCTTACTGAAACGTATACTTTATTGATAATTGTGTTGATATCTGGACCTTTTTTTGATAATGGTCTTAGACTGTGAATGCAATTTTAGCTTTCTGGGACTGAGAGTAATTAAGTGACATTGACTTTGGAGTAAATCCTTGATCATTTGGCCTTTGAATTAGACGTTACCCATTTGAGTTAAAAGAGATTTACATTTGCAGGACTGGACTAGTATGTTACTATTACGATAAGCATGTTTGGTTCTTTCTATGCACACAAGTAGCTGATAGGGCAAATCAGACTTAATCAGTTTTTCAGATCATAGAAGTTTTGTATTGTGCATTCTTTGAGCAGGGATTCTTCCCTTCTGCAGATAACTGGCACTGCAAATCATACAGTTTCTGATTGGGTGAAAGATCAGAGTTCTTCATTTTTTTCGTAAGTTTTTTTTCCAAGAAACACAAGAAGTGGATGTGTTATTTGTAATTTGGTAGTTTGCATTATGAAATGACAGGGAGAGCCAGAAGGTCCAGGAAGAAGGAAATTTTCAGTGGAAATTAAAGGGAAAAAAAATTAATAATGAAGAGGATGTTTGTAAAAGTTGCAGAATCTCTGTCCTTGTAGACTTAAGAAACTGCTGGACAATGCCCTCAGCAGCCTATGGAAACTCCTGAATTTAACCATGATTTGAGGTGAACATTGAATGGGATGACTGCTACATAATTTAAAATGGTAAAAACAGTAAGTATCAAGAATGTGTGATAAAACTATTTTTATTGAAACTACATTATATCTTGATAAAAGAAATTGTGCTGCAGTGAATAGTCATTAGATCTTGAAGTAACTAATAAGAGATGCTTATTTCACATGACTGTTTCGTATGAGATGAGTCTAGAAGTCTTTTTTCAGTCTAATATATTGGTCATCTTCCATCAGTCATTTGGAGAGAGACAAGTAGGTTTATGCATGACATGGGTTATTACCTGTGATTAAAAACTAATGGTGCAGTATTTCTCTATGTTGTACTCACCCATCTGATTGCTCTGTGTGCTTGGGAACAAAGTGTGAAGGTCACTTCTACAAGACCGTCCTGGAATATTGTGATGAGGGGGGATGAGGGAAGAATGGCAGCCATTTGAAAATGAGTGTCAATTCTAAGCTGTTGAGGAGAGGGCAATTTGTGAACAAAGAAATGAGGAAGTAATTAGCCAATTATGTTATTGCATATGCTTGTCATACTGGCATGGGGTAGACCATCAATAGCTAATGATAACCCTTCCTTATATCACTGCTGAAGAACAAAACATTCACTTGCAGAGTGATAGTGTAGATCCACTATTTTGTTAATCATTGGGTTTTGGGTATTTGAAAGGTGGTTGGATACAGTTTTTTGAACATTAGAATGTTTTATCAGAGTGCTCAGCACTGAAGTTTGGTGCTGACATTATAAATGCCATTTGTAGATCTCAGAGTTAAACCAGATAAATAATGCAAGTTATGCTTTCATAAATGTTAAATTTTCCAAAACTTGAGGAAATCAACAGTGTGCAGATGTCTAATCAATCAATTAATTTATAGGGTTTTCATCACAAGCCTCAAAGTAGGAATTGAGTTGGATTTTTTTTTTTTGAGCTCATATAATTTCACCAAAACTAGTGCAGTTTTCCATTCATTGAAACATTTGAACGTTGTTTTATCTTCTGCTCTTCCCTCCTCCTCTGTCCCCTGGCTGACTTAAATATGCTAATATTATTTGAAAATAGTATTTGTCCTTAGAATAACATTATTTGCATGCATGCATCCATTAGTATTCAGTTTAGTGATATGTTATATCTAATGATCTTTGGTTGACAAAGAGGTATAATGAGTTACTTGAAGTAACAGTATTGGATTAATTACTAGAAATTACACTTCTACTATCACCAGTTTCAACACTATATTGTGGTAACACCACTAGAATGTCATTGGTAGCTTCCTCAATGAACTTAAGCTGTGTTATATGCTACAGTTTGAGCAAGAATATGAAAATAAGGCTGTCCACTTGCTGAGGGTGGGTAGATTTCATGCTTAATTTCACACAATGATTAAAACAGCATTATTTTAATGAATTACCTGAGTAGGTGATCAGCTGTATGGTTGATACCAAGTGCTGCAGACTATATTCAAATGCTCTTTAGTACCAATGTCCCTGCCATGAGAACTAACAAATGGAATTATTGCAAGAAAACAAATTGGTAGGTAAACTGAAATCAATTTTTTCCATACCATTAATTTGGGGAAAAATGCTTTAGGGTTTGCAGAAATTTAATAAATATGCATAAGGTGAGATTTTGTTTCCCACATCCTTTACATTTATACTGGCTTATTAAAGATTTAATTAAGTTTTCTGAAAAGGGAGAGGATGCAGTCTTGCAAAAAAATGTAGATGACAGTGTGGGTTCACAATAATTAGGGCTTCGGGGATAAAATAAAGATTATCTACAGTTAATGAATATTAAGGCAATGGCTTCTTTGAAAACTTGCAAAAATGACAGTGTTTTACTTACCACATCTGTCTTCTGTTTTTTTTTTCTAGCCCTAGTCCATCAATATATATGACATTACATATCATTTACTTCTGCAACTATGAATAGTAAACAAAAGTTACAGAAGATATTTTACTTTACTCTTTTTGTGTGTGGGCATTTTTTACCAAATTCTTGCTCTTCATTATCCTGCATCTTCTTTGTTGTCCATTCATTTAAATATCAAAAACAAGTATCTCTGGATTAATTTTATGAATATCTTTCTGTTGAAAAACACATCACAAAGTGCTGCAAAAACTTCTTTTAAAATCCTTCTTTGAGTCCATTTTGCTGTTAAGGTTCTAAAATCTTGACAGTGGTTAGACAAAAGTTGTGGCAAAGCAACTGTGGACCATGTTAATCCATGGTATTTAGTCTCTTGAATTCTGTGTGTAAAAATATATAAATAAGCAAATGAAATGTGCTTTGTCTTCTTTGACTTGTAGCTTCCAAACTCTTGGGGACAAAAACTGTCTCTAATGTGCTTCTCCAGTAACACAATTAAATTCTGCTCCTTGGTTAGGATTTCTTAGTGCTTTAATTACATAAGTAACAAAAACACCAAAAAAATAATTCCTTTGCAAAACTTGTTCAGTGTAAATGGATTTATAATATTATACTTGAAACTTAACAACATAATTTGGTCTATAAATTCTATGTTAGTGTAATATGAAGGATATATATTGTTCTGCAGTTCAAAAGGTGCATTCAGTTGTGAGTTCAGTACAGTTTTTATGTCAGTTGTCATGGATTCTGTTATAGACCTTTGTTTAACACCTTGAAAGTAACTTCTAGCTTATTTCAGTTCTAGCTTATTTCAGGTTTGTAACACATATTAGAGTATACTGTTCAGCCATATGCTGTACATGTGGCAGAAGCTTACATCCTGTGTCTTTATAGGTGATGTAAGGTCTGCTTTTCTCCCTCTATCATTGTTGATCCTGTGTTCCTTTTAGAATATCTCCTGGAAATCTTCCTAGAAGAAATGCAATTTCTTTTCCATTCTCTAGTCTCCTCTAAGAGTTCTGGTGGCCCAATCTGCCATAAGTCAATAGTACTTACCTCTCTTCCTCTTCATTAATTTCCATGGGAAAAGTGGGTATTTTCATGACAATGAGTGATGAAAAAGGAGCTAGCTGGACTGTGGACTGTGAGGAAAGATCACTAGATAGTGGAGCTTGCTCTAAGGGCTTTCTACAGGAGCTGAATTTCTCTAGGATAATCTTCCATTAAAACCTGCAGTGTCTCTGAGAGCATTGGCTTGCCTATGGTACATAGCTTTTTGCATTAATGTTTTTAAAATATACCCGTTCCCAAAACTTTTTGTATTCATTGACATTTTGAGTTTTAATTGTCTGAAAACTGCTTTATTTGCATCTTGCTACTTCTCCCTCATGCTCTGTTTAAATGCCTTTATTAGAAGTGCCAGGAGAGTAAATTTTTTCTCATTGGTTAACTCTGTTCTAAATGGGAACTGTTAATGTGCCTCAAACAGAGTATTTGATTTTGTGTAAATATGAAGCTTTACTTTAGTGTTACAACTTCTGGTAACTTATCCTGAAAACAGGATATATCTGCCAATTGACTTAGTCAAGCTACACATTATTTCTCCCAGCCCCTTTTATAAGCAGCTGGTAAAAAGCCATCAGGCTTATAAGCCATGTCTGTTCTGTATTATGAAATATTTAAATACTTGCCTTTCTGCACTCTTATTTGTCTTTTGAACCATTCATTTACATAGTTTTTTGACGAAGCAGTACTTTTTCAGAAAAGTCATGGGCTCTTGTAACCGTGTATCTCAAAAATAAATTATTGGATATTTGGTCAAAGCCAGTGAGCCAAACTAATAGGAAGTCACTCAGGCAGTCAGATGATTTCAGTCGAGTTGGAGTGCGTGTATAAAGCAACCCATTTGTGTCCACGGTTAATAATCATCCAGTTTCAGTCCTGCATATGTAACTCCATGTGTATGCATAGTGCAGAATATCTATGTTATTTTTAATTTTTTTGTATTTATTGTGTCTAATACACATTGTTTTGCAGAGCAATTTCAATTCAGTTTAGCTGCATTCTTGGAGTGGGAGATAAGGACTTGTGTACCAGCAAAGTAAATTGGAAAGTAATTCCTCATACTTATTTTTCAATGTGATTCAGACCTAAAACTTTGTAGCAAATCATGTTGTGTTCTTGTGAAAGGATAGGTTTCTGTCAAATGGAGATAAAGTGTATTCTCAGTCTTTGTGTCTGTAGGGATTAGGGCAGTAATTGCATCTAATTTCTGGTGATGCTTTCTCCTCCCCGTGGTCACTGATGTATTATTTCACTAAAAATGTTCAGGGAGGAGTTGAAATGTCTGCAGTGGATTTCTTGAACTTGAATGTAATTACTATTACTTTACTCATCTCTAGGCTTGTCAGAATTAGAGTTTTTCGTAACTGTTTTCTTCTAAATATAGAGGGGGCATATTCATTGTGTAAATTGAGAATTTTAGTTAGGGACATGCACATATATAATGCAGGGAAAAGAAAATTTTGACAGAATGAATGTACTGTAGACAATGTATTTTTTTTTTTTAATGTCCAGTTCTTGAACTGTGAAACCCTGACTCCCTTGAACAACATGGAGTGTAAATTGTGCCAGATGAAAACTGGAATGAGCTGATAAGTACTATCTGCTTTTTCTCTGGCATGTTTTTAAGACTGCAAGAAATTTCTGTGGTGAAAATCTTCCAGACTGACTGTATTTAAAGTGGTACATCCAATGTCAATATTCCTGATAGGCATTTTTTCTTGTAATGAGGTGATTTACTGTTTGTTCTTGCATGTTCCATGAATATTCACCAGTTTTGTTCCTGAGCATATTGATGTACTTTGACTTACTTATCACTTATAATTGGTTTCAGGGTTATCTAATCTTCGTCTCTATAGCAATTATTCTTTATCTATCTGAAGATCCACCCTCTTACTCTACTTCAGGGAGCAGGAGGGGGAGTAAGCCTATCAAAGTTTTTTTTTTCTCACTTGATCTTTAACTAGTTAACTTGCCTCTTAGGTTATCTCTATAAATGATTTTTGTCTTGTTAAATTGAGAAGTGAACAGATCAGAACCATTCTGTGCTTTTGGGTCAGTTTTCCTGGGTTTTCCTTACAATAGCATCTCTTTTAGCTTGGACCATTGTGCTACTGCAAAAAATAGTAGTGGCAATATATCCTGACTTCTAACTGGAAAACTTAATTAGTTTTTTATTATAGCCACTGTTGCAGTATTTGTAAGGGAACTAGGGAAGTGGATGTCTTAGAGTTCCGTGGGAGAAAGTGCAATACTGAAGACCTTCACTCTCAAAGAGGAAAACTTTTTGTAGGGAAACTATTTCTGTTGATTCCCCAGGCTATAAGTAAGCGTTTCTGACGTGCACTTTTTATTTGCCAAACTGACTTCAAAATCTAGGTTGAATGGGAGTTGAAATGGGGGGGTGCTGGAAGGTGGCATGCTTAACTAGTGTCCAATATTGACCTTATAGAATGCAGATATCAAAACTAGAATAATTAAATATAGGATAATATGTTGAATTAGCTATATTGAATCTTTTTCAGCTAGCTTCAAACCAAGACAGTACAAGAGTGTGTGTAAATTTTATTCACATATGAATTGTTTGCCTTTTAAAGATTATGTAGCCTTTGACATCAGTAATTTTTCAGTGTTATCTTTTTGTGGAGTTATTTGAAATACAAAAGATAGTGTTTTCAACCTCAGGATGTCCCTGAGATGCAAATGGTGAGGGCTGGGAAGATACATACTAGTATATCTAATATTTTTGTTTAGTACCTGCAGTGTTCTGTTGGAATCCACTATTGCACATGGTCTAGGCTGACTTGTGGCCTGAGCTGGTACTCTGTTATGTTCTTCAAGTGATGGACTTGGCATCTAAAGAGGACTTCAGAATATATCTTTGTGCATTTAGAAAATCAGGAAAAGTGATTCATGGGAAAATTAGAAGTGTCTCTTTTTCAGCTGGGAAAAAAAATAGAGAAAGTGCTTCTCTGATTTATTCTTCTAATTGTTTTCACAGCAAAGCTCTAGGATCGTCTGTGGAATATCAAATGTTATAGTCTTGCTTCCTTTCTCCATTAATATTTTTCATTTTTCTATATCAACAGATTATTTAAAATCAACTACAGAAAGCAAACCACCAATTTTTTTTTCTCTTTTTTTCTCTGTCCGTAAGCACCCTACACTTCAAAAGTGCAAGTATTTTTTTGTTTACCTTAACTTTAGATGCAGAATAATCATAGGTATTTACTTGGGCTGTTACAGAATTGAAGCTTGTTGTTTCTTGACTTGTTTAGGTTTTGAAATTATATTCCTCTTTAGCAAAAGACTAATCTAAGGGTTCTTTTTGCTTTTCTGTTTGGATGGTGGGTGGGTTTTTTTGTTGTTTGTTTTGTATTGTTTTAAATCTGCAGTTGTTTTTAACCCTGATAGGTCTTATATCAGCCAAGTCTGGAGTTACCATTTTTGTTTAGTGAGAATGGTAATGATATTTTGCATAATATTTTACTTTTCCACCATAGGAGGTTTAATCCTATGGGTACTTTGGGTAATAGGTAAAACATGACGTGGAGTTTTAAGGAAGAAGTAAAACTTGTGTCTGTCATAGGTATTAATAGGGTGTTCCAATGCCTTTGGTAGTTACTTTTTCTGCTCTAAAGATTAATTGTTTTGTCTGCAATTTTTGATAATTTTTTTAATTCTTAAATTTTACGCAGACTATTTTGTGCATAGTTAACTTATTTCATAAAGTACTTAACCCCTTGTCACAAGATAGAAAGTGTTAATTACTTATCATCACCACATCTTTTCTCTGACATTACTGTCTTAATTCACTTCCTGTGAAGAGGCAAGTGAGAAATTTAGTTCTTTTTTTTAGCTTCCCAGTGTACTAATCAGCAAGATACCCTCTTGTATTAACATTAATGTGCCAATAAGAAATAGGTACTTGAGAATTCCCTCAGTAATACCAAAAGGACAAATTCATGACCTTTGCCTATGTGTTGGTTTGGGGGTTTGGGCATTTTTGTTGTTGTTTTTTGTGTTTGTTTTGGTTTGGTTTTTTGATTGTTGTTTTGTTTGATTGTAGTTTTTTTAAAATGTTTTGGAAGATGAAGAAGCCAGAATATTTTTCAACTAGATGCTTTATGTATTCCCTGTTTGGAGTTAACTAGTTGTTCTTTGCCTGTATGGAGAACTCTGCTTATTTGTTGGTTTTGTTAAAGGTCACCTAGCTTCCTCTAAAATTCTTTTATGTTATATACACTCATTTTAAATGTCTGTTATATAATGAATTTGAAGTACTCTTGTGTTGCTTGTTGGAGCAATTTTTTTTAAGAAAGCAAGCATTATTCTTAAGGAATTTCTTTGAAAATTATTTCAGTATGATTGAGTGAGGTCTCATTTTCGTGTTCAAGCTGTTATATTTCCGATTACTGAACAGTGCTTATGTGCTTTGGAACAATTGAATTTCTGCCCTTTCATTCTGGTATGTTTTCACTCACGGAACCAAATCTTCTCTGATTTCTTCTGCATTTACTCTGCATTTTACATTTTAAATGGTTCTTGAATTGATTTGTCCTTAACTTTCTTTCTTTTAACAGCAGGTGTTACTACCCCTTCCTGGTCTTCGTTTATAATGTAATTCACTTTAAATTCTTGTTGCTTTCCCTAGCTAGTCCTTTGTAAGGTTTTTTTGATAAAACTTTTCATTTTAGCAGTTTAGTCATCTATTCTGTACTTCCAGGGGTTGGAAATACAGCATCTATATTTTAGCCTGGTGTTTGGAATAACATAGAAAATTGAAGAAGAAAGCTTTTTTTTTTTTAGCATTTGACATAGTTTGGTTGTCTGGGTAATTCTTCAATGTAGCACAGTGCTTAAGGGCTTTGAGGGATTAGTCTGTATGTGGTGATTCTGCAGAGAAGAGAGCTGAGTTATCAATGGCTTTGTAAAATGTCTCTCTAGCATGCCTGTTTACAAAGAGCAAAACCTCTCCAGATTCTATTTAAATTTTTTTTAAAATTTTTCAGGGAGAAAATCTAGTAATACCCTGAACTTTTGTCGCTCTTTTGGCTTTTTGACCTCTTTTAAACTGTGATTTATTGGTAGCATTCCACCAAAGTCAAAACAACCTCAAATTTCTGAGGTGAATTACCTCTTTGTGAAATTAGTATCATCATTACTTCATCAGGTTTCAACATAAAATCTTGTCATTCCACAAATACACAGAGAAATGGGCAGTAAGGGATAGAAAGGGAAAGATGATTGTTAGTATTTCAACAGCAATTCAGTTTGTGAATTATTTTATCATGAAACAGGGAACAATACACTTTGAACAAAGGAACAATTTTGTTGATGTCTGTTCCAAGTCACCTTTCTCTATATGCTACTTGCTCTGTAAGGTACAATGTGCTTTACAAACAAAAAATTGGAAGGAACCACTCTTCAGTAAAGCGATGTCTTTTCATCCTTTAAATATCATGCTTTCCACCTAATGTTCTGAAATTGAAAATTTTCTGAGGAAGGGCTGAGATAGTTGCGAATGTTTGTCCTAGAAAAGCAAAGGTTCAGGAGGAATTATATTGATGTAAATAAATACCTGAAGGGTAAAGTGTAAAGATGACAGCCAGAATCATTGGTGCCCAGTGACAGAACTGGAGGCAGTGGGCACAAAATGAAACACCAGAGGTTCCATCCGAACATTGGTGAACACTTCTGTACTGTGAAAATGACTGAGCATTGTCAGGAGTTGCCCAGAGCTTAGGGGTGGGTGGTTGTTTTGTTTGGATTTTATTGTTACTTGTTTTGGGGTTTTATTTGGTTTTGTCTGGGTTGTTTTTTTTTTTTTTTAATTTGTCTTTGTTTTATTTTGTTTTCCCTAATGAACATACTGTATAAGTTATTTGAATTTTTCCCAGGGTAGCATGTCCTCATTTTGGGTGTATGGGGTGCTAGAGCTACATGCTCTGGTGTGTACAAAACTAGTATGTATATGAGCAACCTGATCCTGGATTACCAGGTTCTTATGGCTTATTGTGCAACACTTTCTTTTTTAATAGCTAAAGAGATTTAGCTGGCAAAAATATTTTGCAATCAAGTTGAGAGGGAGCAGCTGGTTATATAGCACTGTATGTAGAGAGTTCAACTTCACATACAGTGCTTGAGAGAGAAAAGAAAGACCTCATTTTTGCATTTTCAACGGCACTGTGGACTCTAGTTTTAGAATGAAGAAAAAGGATGAGAAATATCTTGTGTCTTCCTGTAGTGTCAAGCCTTTGCTTTTAGCAGAGAAATACAATTTCTTCAAATGATCTAGATTAAATAAGGCTGCTTGCTGATTTCAGCAAACACTGAAGAAGCAAAGTAAAGAATTACTATTTTTAAACATAAACACAGTGTTAACAATGTGTTGAACAGTCAATATTCTTTGTAGCATAGGAGAGATACATAAAGTATATATTAGTTCCTGAATGGCTTTCAGTAGTTAATTCATAATTCTTCACTGTAAATTGAATCAGGCTGCTGAATGCTCTGAGATGACTCTTGCAGAAAGCTGAACTTAACAAAAAAACCCCATGGGGTCCAAAAACTCAGAATGGCAATATAAATAGCAACTAGTTTAAAAGGCTGGCTTAGCTAAATTTAATTTTACCTAAAAATCAGAAATATTTGAAAATAGCAGGCCAAATAAGTTAATAATAAGCATCTTGATAATCTGTAGCTTTGAGATGTGTTCCTGGATTTAGAAAGAGTTTTGATTTGTGAAATAATAATTGTGCGTAGAGTTAACTTGAATTATCTACTTAAAAATTATAAACTTATTACTCTGAAAGGTATGGCTAAATCCAATTCTCAGGAATCTGAATGTTCTGAATATTGAAAAAAATTATAGGAATTTAGAATTAGGAATTTGATCTTAATGAATTGAAACATATGTGCAGAATTAGTTTTTTACTTTTTGTGCATTATTTTAATATTTAGCTAAAGATTTCCCGTCTTTAATCAAGAACTTCTGCAACGTTTTTGCTAGGTCACCCTGAATTGTTTTCCACTGAGAGTAAATGGAGCTTTTTTAGCCTTTGTGTATAACAAGTACTCTTGGAATCATCCTGGATGTCCTATATTATGCTCTCCTGAGACTAATATCCTTCCAGTATAGAGGTGACCTAAGCAAAATATACTTTGAGGTTTAGCTGGTGCTTTTGCTGCAGAATCTTTTCTCTAATTCATAATTCAACCTTTTGATATTTCTCATTGTATAATTAATTACTTCCATGCTTACACAGAAAAAAAAGGTAAAATAATATAATAGGGGAAAAGCTGTAGTTGTATAAGGCATATTAGCTAGGATTATTTCTATAAAACTTAAATGGTATAACTTGTGTTTATTTAATGCAATACAGTAGGTATTATCTTTCCTGAAATAAGCTGTGCACCCGTTTACAGTACTAGAGTCTTACTCTGTTATTCATATTGTTGATCTTATAGGCTTTATTCAAATCAGATGAACTTTATTTTTTAATGAATGTAAGTTACTATCAAGTTTGTGACAAATTGTGAAAATTTTGAAAAGTTTTAAATACAAAACGGTGAATTTCTTGTATTTTGAAAACAATTGACATTTTTTGATTGTACTCAATGAAAATTGATGATCTTTGTAAAGTCAGATGGACAAAATACATCCATGTAAACCATTATACAGGTTATTTTCAATGTTTCACTGTTTACACAGTGTAAAAAATATTAATGTTAACACTTTTATAATGTTCAGAAAATGACAGCTTCATGTAATAGGAAATCAACCAGATTTTTCTGAAACTGCTAATAGAATAACTTAGGGGCTAAAAAAAAACCAAACCAAAAATCCCCAAAAAACACAACAACAACAACAACAACAACAAAAAAAAAAAAAAAAAAAAAAACCCAAAAAAAACCAAACAAAAAAAAAACCAAAAAAAACCCCACAACA